>APFE031604313.1:0-41879 GCA_000404065.3 Pinus taeda | reverse complement strand
TTCATTTATGTAATGTAAAGGAGGTTGCCCCCTCGAAGAGGCTGAATTCTAAGGCATTGATCTATCTTTTCTATCTTTTTTTGAGCTAGTTCCATAACATTTGGTATTAGAGCTTTGGATTCTAGGGTTTCTCTGCTCCAAATAGGTCATCGTGGCATTTTCGCTATAATGTTTTTTCTGTGACATTTCAGAAGCTAAAAACAAAACTCATTTGAGAAGAAATCGCGCTGAACCTTAGGTCTGAATTTCATAGCTTTTCACGCTATATTTGTGGAGATATGATCTGAGGAAGTTGGTATTTTTGAAAACTCCTAATTACATTCCAAACAGGTGACCTGGGGAAAATCGCCATAACTTTCTCTTAAGCATCGGATTGAAATGTCGTAAGAAGGTGTAGAAAGAGGATGGACTATAGTTTCTTGTGTATATTTTTCAAAGCCAAAGGTCAAAATAGTGACACGTGGCATGTCGTACAAGTTTGCTCTACGGAACTAGTCTATAATCAGGTCACTGTGGGAGATTTGGCATAACCCTTCCTTGGAGAATCCAATTTGGATCAAACTGGTGGCATTGGAAAGAGGACACAGAGGGCTACTACAAATCACAATTTCAAAACTTAAGGATCCGAAAGTACAAAGTTACAATTGTTTCAAGATCGAGCTCCTAAAATCAAGAAAAAGCAAGATGACGAAGTTTGATGGCAAGGATCCGGTAAATTGGATACTTCAGATGGAGCAATATTTTGATCTACATGGTCTACCACTGTTACAAAAGGTATGTATTGCATCTTCATATTTAGAACCTGATCATTTTTATGGTATGAAGGGCTTTGTTCTCGTAAACAACTTACGTGGTCAATTCTCACATAGGAAATGATAGCACATTATGAGGATACAAAGAGCAACACCTTCTTTAGAGCAAAACCACAACAATTGGAAAGAGTAAAAGGGCTTTGTGACATACTAGAAAGTAAAATTATGGCAACAAGGAAGTCTACCCCTCACAACTATAAAGATGGAAGTGATTTTTCTCCTAGCCTTCAACAACCTACAAGGGTTACACCACAATAATTGGAAGAAAAAATAGAAAAGGGGCTTTGTTACAATTCTGATAAAAAATACATTAAAGGTCATAAGTGTGCTGAGAAGAATTATTTTAGATTGATTGTGGAGAGGAGGAAGAAAAAGAAACATCAAAAGAAGAGGATATACGCCAGGACCCTACCCCAGAGAAAGAAGAAATGAATCAGACCATATCTTGTAAAGCATTGGCAAGAATTACCACTCCTCAAACTCTCAAGATAGAAGGACATATCAAGAAGAAAAAGGTGCAAGAAGTGAAAGATCACATCGAGAAAGAAGAGATGAATCCAACCATATCTTGTGATTCATTGGTTGAAATTACCACTCCTCAAACTATCAAGATAGAAGGACATATCAAGAAGAAAAATGTTCAAGAAGTGAAAGATCACATCGAGAATCAAGAAATGAATCCAACCATATCTTGTAAAGGATTGGAAGAAAACACCACTCCTCAAACTCTAGAGATAGAAGGACATATCAAGAAGAAAAAGGTTCAAGCAGTGAAAAATCACATCGAGCATAAAAAACAAGTTGTCCAACTTTTAAAGGATAACGCCACTTCGGTGCAAAATCAAACGAAACAACAAGTAGATCAACATCGTAGTGAAAAATGTTTTGATGTAGGTGATTGGGTATTTTTACTGCTACATCTCAAGCAAGCTATTTATGAGAAGGAAATGTTGGAAATACTACACGAACTTAAAAAATGGCGACCGTAGCAAATGGGAAGATTCTTAAAGAATGAGGATGTGCAAGCATTGTTTTGTGCTATTTCTATTATCCAACCAGATTGGATAAATGAAGCAAGGGATGAATGGAAGAAGGACAAAGAAGTATGGCCACATATTCCAAAGTTGCAAAAGATCCCAATTCAAACAATATTGCTAGAAATTGAAGAGGAAGGAAAAATCATATTGTAACCTGGAGCAGTCATAGAAATAAGAACCCGAAAACTACAAAATCGATCAATTTTAGAGTATCTCATCAGGTGGAAGAACTTACCAGCTGAAGATTCTACATGGGAGGAGAAGAATTGTATACAGAAGCATCAAGAACTATTCAAGCGTTGAGGACAACGCTTTTTGAAGGAGAGGGGCATGTTAGGCCCCTATACTACTAGTGTGACCCCTTATTGTTATTAGTACAACCCACTTATTATATTGATGTACCCATGTAGTGCCCATATTATTACTATTGTGCCCCATAGAAGCCCACTATTGTTATTATTGTGCCCTTACATTATTATTGTTATATTGGCTCTGATTATGTTATGACCCCTTAGACTCCTATATATAGAAAGGAGGTCTTTTCATTTGTATCATCCAAGAATTTTTCATTTATGTAATGTAAAGGAGGTTGCCCCCTCAAAGAGGCTGAATTATAAGGCGTTGATCTATCTTATCTATCTTTTTCTTGAGCTGGCTACATAACATTCAAGCACTTCCTAGCATCATCGTTGCCACAGCTTCTTGATTTGTTGATATGGTATTAAAGAATTACTTGATCTATCAATTTTTCATCAGAGTAGGGTAGATTTGTAAAAAAATAAGCTGCCCAAGGCAGCATTTCAGTTTCCGGTAGTTGTTTCTGCACATATTGCAGTATGTATATGTTTTTGGATTGGTATGAGTTTTTGGGTTTTACAGTTGTTTTTGACCGTATTTCCCAATGGATGAGGCACTTGGTATATGGTGTTCTTGACACCTCCAAGGAGCTTCCTCCCCAATAAGGCCAATGTTAGTTCCAGTCTTCACAATTTGTCACTAGCGATCAAAATGGGCTCTTACTATGTCTAGTTTTCAGAGATGTTTTGCACATTAGTTTTAGTGAAAATCATATCCTAATTATGTCCATCAAAAGAAGCTCAGAAAAATATTTCCAATGGTATATCACATTCCCATAACTGGATTCGGGATCAGAAGATATGATCGAAATGAATGATTGGTTCTTGGTTATGCATGTTTTGAAGTCATTTGCTGCACACAGGGACAAGTTTACTACAAAATCAGTTTCTAAAGTAATGGACATGAATTTTACAAAATTGAAAGAGGTTTTTTCCAACCACATAACAAGTAACAAAAACCTCCTTCAGTTTATGCACAGGTGTTACTATGTGGGAGATATGCAGTGATATTTGAAACCTGCATTAAAACAAAACAAATTTTGCATTTGTTTTACTGTTTTAGCCATTATAGTGTGGTGCCATTTTAAAACATATGGAAAGTAATTTTGAGAAACCCAAGGAGGTTTTTGTCAAACACGAGTGATATAACAAAAAAATATTTCCTTTTATTCATAGGTATCGTGAATTGGAATATTTGACTAGATATGTGCAACCTATTTTTACAGATTTAAATATTTAATGATTTCCTATTTTAGAGATTATTTTGTGGCACAGATTCCGAGCAACTGGAAACGAATCTCCAAAATTTGAGAGAGGTGTTTCTCAAACATGAACTTATCTACAAACACCTCTTTCATTTTTGTAACAGGTGTTATGTTTTAGGAGATACGAGTTCATCTTTGACACCTATTTTCAGAAATTCAGTCCAAATTTAGTGTAACTGATTCTATCTTGAGGGTGATCGTTGAGCTCAACTCCCTTAGTATAGGGATGAGCTAATTGTATATATTTTATGAATTTCAGAGCATAAAAGGTTGAAATTGTTTAGTAGAGGAAAGCTACTTTGGACTGTGTAAAGTTTTTTCTAAATATTATTTTTGATGGAGTAGTTTCTGCCCATTACATTTGGGATCCACCACAGTGTTTAATGTGCAACATGTGTTCCTTGTAAGATCACTTACATACTTTGTTTTTTTCTGCTAATTCTTGTTACAGCATTATTTAAGAGAAGTGTTAGGAATCCATCCACGCACGATGCTCCTTTCACAATGATTTTGTTGTTAAATGTAGTGGTTATCTTTGCAGAATGCACAATGCTCCTTTCACAATGATTTTGTTGTTAAATGTAGTGGTTATCTTTGCAGAATCCATCCTCTATTAGATGCTCTGTTGAGTAACCTAGTGTTTCTTTTTCTTCTAACATTTCCACTATAGATCCATCCCTTGATTGATGCTTGTAGGGCAACAGACTTTCTCCTCTTTCCTTCTCTCATTTACATCTTTTATCTGGCTGAACATTGCACTTACTTTGCCCCAAGTTTTCCGACAGAAACTAACCTCAATTCCATAACCCAATGATTCCTTCTCCTGCTATTTTTGACCCACAACTTTCAATCAAATCCCAGTACTTCATAGCTAGCCTAAGATTCACTTATTACAGCCACATTTTGTTGGCAAAGAGAGAGCCCTCTCTCGTCTGGCAGGGCTAGATGCCAGATCGAAAGCTTGGTCTGTGGTTACCTCATAATTGCCTCTTCTCAGCCTTTAGGTTCATTTTCAGTGCTAAAAGATAGGAAGTGGGTCTTGCACAGTCCACTTCCATCAAATAATAGGAAATTTAGAGCTAAAACAGATTGTCTCCATTATAAAGGCACTCATGAAAAATGGGTGATTATTGTTGGGTAGCGGAGGGCCTGTGTAACAGTTTTGGGGCTTAAAGCCCGCAACTTTGGGAAAGGTATGGTAAGGACTCTACGAAGTGCACGGAGCTCAAATTGTAAATGAGTCAATTCAAAAGGTTGTCCAACCAAAAATAATGTAAAATAATAGGAACTAAGTCATCTTTCCCATGGTCCGTGGACCACGGGAATGTATAAATAGAGTGGGGCTCTATGGATAGAAGTCATTATTTTGGTATGTATTTTTGGATCTGAACTGTAATGGGTTTTTGAGAAATGAAGTCTTGAAGTGTCTGTAAGTCCGAGTCAAGGGTTTTGGTAGGTAGATAGAGGCTCTGCAGTTGTGTGTGTAGAGGCCTAGTAGAGTCTGCAGCTATGTGCGTGGACCCCTGCAGCTAAGTGCGCGGGGTGGATCTGGATGTATTGGTGAAGAAAGTAAATAAAGATAAGTTGATTTTGAAATTCTGTGCTAAATCTGAATTGTTGAGGATCTGCCTAATTTATGGTTGATATAGCTATTTGATCTCTGTGCAAATACTTATGTTATAAGTCTATGTGAATCTGTATCTTTTATGGGTGCGTGAACTAGTTATTTATGTTAAATGTTTGCATAAAGACCATAAAATGTAGATCTAATCTATAAATAGTGCATTAATAATTATTAAGGGTTTTCCTGGGTCTGGATCTATGTGGAGCAAAGTGGTGTGAAGCCACAGAATGGTGCGCGAACCCTCCAAATGACATCAAGACATCCTAAGGGTGCGGAAACCTGGTTCCAGCACTCCCCCCTTCTACCTCGGGTGAGACCTCAGTCCGTGCTCCCTAGGCTGTTGCCTAAAGGGCCAGTAGCTGCGGGATTTGTTTGGCTAAATAACTCTTCCGAACCTGGGTCAGGCCCATATAAGCCAACAAATGTTTCCATTGCTAGGACCAGGATCTGCCTAAGGGATGTCTAATGTCAAAACACTAGAATCCTACTAACAAAGAGCTTGAAGACTGGCTGGGTCAGAAGTTTCACAAGTTCGTGATTGAGGAAAATGGAAACCCACGGGTATTAGAGGAAAGGTGGTTGGATCGGTATATATACATAGATATCCATGAAATCTTCTTCATAAAATTCCTCATAGAGTTGTACGAGTGGATCGCGAGGTTAGCCGACAGTGTGGGAAGGTGCAAACTAGATCAACCTCTTGTGTGGACTCCAGAATTGGTGCGTAGGCTAGAAGCCTCCGAAGATAAAATTGTACGCGTAGTAGATCACTGGTTGGATTGAGTAATAGGAGGGTTTATTACTGAGTTTGCAATAGACACAACCATGAGCTATAGTGAAGCAGAAAGGAACTTTCTCCAAGGACTGCAGGGTAGGTACGTCAAATCATTGAATACTTGGATTAAGATGTTGTTGTGTGAAAAATAGATTATGTGCATTTATTGATGTCTGGCGTAACACAAAGTGGAAGAGGCTACCAAGGAACTGAAGGATTAGAGAACAGTCCGCTAATTTCTATTTCACAGGAAAGCGAGGAGGAGCTCATGAGGTTCTCCCCAAGAAGCACGGTTTGGTTGATTAAGGGGTGATTTCCACTGATACCACCTCTGTCTACGCCATCACCTACTTCACCAACATCAAATCCATCTTCACCCACTCCACCTCCACCTCCACCACCACCAAAGGTTAGGATGGCAAGCGTAATCAAATTGTCGGTATTTAAGGGTGTAGGAAATGAGGAACCAAATTAGTTCTATTTTTTGGTAAGAAATGTGTGGGAAGCCCAAGGAATAACATATGATAACATCAAAAAGGCTACCTTAGTTAGCCCGCTACAAGACCGTGCACTAATATGGTATATAAAGTACTCAAGAGATCATCCAAATGCGGGAATAACAACAATCCAGGACACATTGAACAAAGAATTTGGTCGGCCAAAATCAGAGACACAGTCAGTCATTGGGTTCAAAGAGATAGCGATGCTACCGAGTGAAACCCCATGGGATCTGGATCAGAGGTTAAAGAGCACAATTCGTGAGGCTAACATGACATTGATAGATGCATAGTACTGCGTGTGGTTTGTGGAATCATTGACACCACATCTGAGAACAACACTATCACAGCAAAATATCTCAACCCAAGCCGAAGCATTAGAAACCACGATGAGATTGCATGAAACCCCAATACAAGATCCAGGGTCGGGAGTTTAGCAAATCCACACGCAACTACAAAACCTATTGTTAGAGATAACAAGTTTGAAACAAGGACAAGTGCAGTGATCAGAAGGGTGTGAAGAAGTATGGTGTATCAAATGTAAGGGCCAGGGCCACGACAAGGAACACTGTCTAGTCTTTGCCAACTATGGGGTGGTGGGGGCAACTATACCATTGCAACCAGAGGTACAAGTAGGGCCAACTGTAGTGCCCGCACTCTGATGCATGATATGCCAAGAAGGAGGAAAGCACACCACAGACAAATGTCATCTATTACAGAACCTGAGACAACCCCCCTCCCAAGTGGTTATTTTACAACTTTTGTAGGACGGTGGGCCACAATGAAAGAAACTACCAAAGTTACGAGATGTTGATGGATCAAACACCTGCTTGTAGGATGCAGATGGAGGCAAGTGGGTAAGATCTTGCCACAACAATAGCATGGGGCGGATTCCAAGGACGCAGATGGGGCCGAGGGGGAATGGGACCCAGACGCGGATGAGGACAATTGATATGATATAATTGTGGAGGACCCGGGCACTATGTGCATGATTTCAAAAACCCAACCAGAACTTGTTACCCATACTATTACCAATTCGACCACGAAGCAGTCGATTGCCCCATGTTAATCGCTCAGATGCGGGATAAGGGAGTGCTTCCAGCCAACCCCACTCAGAACGTCCAAATGATGAAGGCTGAACCGCACGCAGAAGACCCTAACGTGAATATGATGCTTAGAAGTGGTGTGACTATGGGAGAAGATAAAGGGAAGTGACCAGAGGAGGATGCATGAGTTCGCAAGGTTCCTACAAAACAACCAGAGTTTGATTTGGAGCGCGCAAAGGAAACATTTATGGAAGCCAAGAAGAACATCGCGGAAGCTTCCACTTCAGGTAACACGAATCGAATAGAGTCGAAGCATGATACTTCTATGCTAACTACCTTCTTAGATACATGCATGAATCTACTCCGGGATATAAAAGTGGTGAAGGGATTGCAAGAATTAATAGCAAGGTGTGCAGGATCAGACCAACCTCGAATGGTATGGAAGTTGGGCAAGCATGTGTTGCGGATGGGCAGGGAAATGCGGTTGACTGCCAGATTGAGGACTATGAGATGGATCAGGTTGTTCTGGACTTGGGGTCAGATGCAATTTTCATACCTAAACAAACCTGGGAGCACATGGGCATACCCACAGTACAATGGTCCCCTATCCAGTTACAGTTGGTGAATCAACAAAAAATTCTTGCCTATGGGAAGACTGTAGGGAGTTACAGTAGACATCGATGGTGTAAGCACATTAACCAATTTTGAGGTCATAGAGATTGTGGATGACAGTAACCCATATCCTACATTATTAGGGATAGACTGGGCAACGGATATGAATGGAGTCATCAACCTAAAGAAACAAAAAATGATATTCGAGAAAAAATATCTCCGTGTGGTTGTTCTACTAGACCCAACCAAAGGAGCACGTTATACTGAGCTATTTTTCAATGAGGACAGTGATGATGAACTAGATTTTATTTAACAAATCACCATGCAGGATCAGGAAAGAGTGAATCTAACCATGAATGGATGAATCTCATGGGACCATGACAATTCTTGCACATCGGATTCAAATGAAGAGCTTGAGTGGTGACAGAATCGATTGCATGAAGTAACGACACTAAATTATGATATGATGGTTAGGTCGCTACGTTGTGCAACCATGGAAACTAGGGATAGGCTAATGGATGAGGATGCCACGCATGCAATTGACCAGTGCGAAATGACAGTTCTGAGACAAAAGACATAGGATGACCCTATAGAGACACCGTGCACAACGATTGTCCACGAATGGAGCACATGCCCAAGGATTCATTGAAAGCAGCACGGTTATTAGAAGCAAGTGCACACACAGGTTAGGGGGCAGTCCCATTTGCCAACCACCCATGACAAAGCTCGTAGGGGAACAGGGGAAATTTTGCTCAACGTTCGCTCGAGAAAACGACCCACTAGGAAATTTCAAATACCACGAGTTCAATGGGCCTGTGCCTAAAGGGAGGCATGGATGATAGTGTCAAGAAGTAAATGGACCGAAGCCCAGACTAAGTTGGGTTGCAGTAGGCATCTTGAAATTGAGAACCTATAGGCACGACTCCAGAAGAAAAGCGCACTAGTTAGGGAAGGAAGCAGCAAAATGAAAGATAGCGATCCCCATGAAGGTCATGCGAGTCTGCGCATAAGGGAATTGGGCCCAGTCGGGTATCCCACAGAACACGAACGCACCACAACCCTGCTATCATGGTTGCGCTCGCACCTACGGAAGGATACACCCCACACAACGATGCATGTAAAGATAATAGCTACTAAGACACTCGGAAGGTGCTCATAGCCCAAGCTAGCAGGGAAGTTCCAAAATCGCACCAGGAGTGCGACCACCTAACTAGCTGTAGGAAGCACAGTCCTAGCAACCCAAGCAATTCAAAGAGGGCACGGGACTATAAACGAGTCTGCGGGAGGCCGACGTGGAAAAAGGTTCTCTACAGGGTCATATGGGCCACAGCACTGCGGCGGCGCCCCAATGACGGTGTTGCCATATGGAAAACTTGAGAATTGACCGTTAACATCACTATTCCTGACAAGAGAGTCTAGTTATGTCAAAGAGGAGCGGGCAGTGGGCCATTAAGATAGAAGTTTCGAGCTAGATATGAAACGATATGTTGCCTAAATGATGTTAAAGTACAGGAAAGGGAGATATAGGAATGCACAGACCCTCTTACTGAATCAAACCCCGTCAAGCAACCTTACAGCACAGAATCACTGCACACAAGCAAAAAGTCCAAGACAACCAAAGCTCTGGAGAATGAGTTTCTTGCCAGTAGCAAACCACCAAGTAATGTCCCTACCGATGCATTAACAAAACTAATCACTGCGCAGACAACTGTGTTGGGGGAGATCCGCACACAGTTGCAGGCACTACAGGTGTGATCCCTGGGCAGTGTAAGCCTATAGTTAATCGAGGGCACAGCCACAACAGACCAGATGGTGCATACCAATATAATGAAAACCTTAGTGTTGCCAGTAGGTGCTGTCTTGGCTAAAGTAGAGGGGGATGTGCAAGTTGGGGATTGAATCTGGCCGCTCTTCCTAGAGAATCCCTATAGCAACTACAGGATGGGATAACCACTGAGCTTCATGCCTGGGAAGGCCACACCCTCAAAATAGTGATGGAACATAAGGAAAATCTGGAGCAGGTCAGTCTCCAATGCGATGAGTTGATCTCACACACCTAGGTAGTGGAACAGGCCATGATGGCCACTTGCAGCAAGGTCTCGGAGTTAGCTATCCTAGCTAAACTTCCAACCACTGACAAGATTCATTTCATGGCCACAGGATTCCATATGGCCTAGGAGAAGGCCACGAAGGCTTAATGGGACTTAAATCTACAAATTGTAGAGCTAAGATTGAAGGCGCAGCCAACCACACTACTAGAAATCTAGGAGCAGTGTCGCGGTGAAATTGAAGAAGATTAGAAATGATAAAGTGTGTTGTATGAGATTGATCGGGATTGTTAGATCAGTCCCTCATTACGCTCACCGCCCTCCAGGAAGACCCAACCATACAGCAGGTAGAAACTGAGGCACAGGACTTGTAGCAGGCTTATGACATAGTCTGAGGGACTATGTAGACAGTCACTATCACACAGCGATTGGCCAAAATGAAGGAGGCCCAGGCTCTCAAGACATAAGTTGACGCCACGTGGCAAAAGGAGGAAGTGCTTAAGGAACGCATCCAGCCTTGGATTGATGAAGCATTCACGGTCTCCACTGCCATAGAAGGAAAGGTAACGCACATGCAGGTAGTATGTGATCCTAGACAAGTAACTCTAAGTGATACAGATGCATCAGTGGCTCACGTAGAACAAGTACAAAAGCTAGCGGCCGAGTGTGTTGCAAGCACAAGCGACACGTAGAAATTGTTGGACGATCTCCGCGCGAAGATTACAACACCATCAAAGTGACTCAGGATGAGTCACAATTATTGTGTTTGGGGACTGTTGGGTAGCAAAGGGCCCGCGTAACAGTTTTGGGGCTTAAAGCCCACAATTTTGGGAAAGGTATGGTAAGGACTCCGTGAAGTGCATGGAGCACGAATTGTAAACGAGTCAAGTCAAAGGGTTGTCCACCTAAAAATAATGTAAAATAATAGGAAATAATTCGGCTTGCCCATGGTCCGCAGACCATGGGAATGTATAAATAGAGTGAGGCTCTATGGATAGAAGTCAGTCTTTTGGTATGTATTTTTGGATATGAACCGTAGTGGGTTTTTGAGGAACGAAGTCTTGAAGCATCTGAAAGTCTGAGTCAAGGGTGTTGGTAGGTAGATAGAGGCTCTGCATCTGTGTGTGTAGAGGCCTAGTAGAGTCTCGCAAGTGTGTGCATGGACCCCTGCAGCTGAGTGTGTGGGGTGGATCTGGATGTATTGGTGAAGAAAGTAAATAAAGATAAGTTGATTCTAAAATTCTATGTTCAATTTGAATTGTTGAGCATCTAGCTAATTTATGGTTGATATAACTATTTGATCTTTGCGCGAATACTTATGTTATAGGTCTATGTGAATCTGTATCTTTTCTGGGTGCACGAACTGGTTATTTCTGTTAAATGTTTGCTTAAATAGGCCTTGCTAATAGAGGCCTTGTTTCTCTTCTTCTAACAAATCATACATGGCTTCCCATGTTGAAGTTCCTCCATCTCTACTGCACATAGTATTAGAGAATAGAGGGATCATTTTTTACTTTTCACACATGACTGCGTTTCCCTTCTTCACCATTGCTCCTAACAACTCTTGCTGTGGATTTTTCCTAAAATGGAGCAAAGCAGAAGCTATCGGATAGACACAAGCAAGAATGAAAATAAGAATGAATGATACAAATAACCTTGAAAAGGTGACAAGAAATGAGTTTTCATTAAACATAGATGAAAAGATATCTTATCACGTTGAGCCACTTTTCAAACATAAATGCCATTAACCCATACAAAATGCCCACTAATGGTTCCTTATTGCTACCTTTATTTCTCATTAATGTTTTGCATCGTAAAACAAGAAGGAAAACTTTTAAGGTGGTGAGTTTTAATTTGTGAGAATGTCGAGTTTGCGATTGCGATGCAATATCGCAAATTGCATAATCGCATATTTTATAGTGCACTTTCTTAGATTTCCTTGGTTTTCTATGGGATGCGATATGCGGGACATTCTTTATTGTTTTTTAAAGCATATCTTGTTTAACAGGATTTTACCTTATAAATTATTTTTTATTTGCGTACCAGACTTAAGTGTTACTTTATAACATAGGTTTTGATCGGGTTTGGGCTTTTATCGCATTTCACAACATCGCATGGTTTGCCAGATTTCAAAACTTTTCTTAAGTATTTCTGACACGATGCGATAAGGTTGACCATCACATCGCAATATCGCATTTCGCATGTTTCAACATATTTCGTGAGGGTGCGCCCTTTGTAAATTGTGATATGCGATGCGGGCTTTATTTTGAGAGGAAATGCCTTAGGACCTACTATGTAATGAAAAAGCCTAATGATATCTAGGTTAAGCACAGTGATTCCTATAGATTGCATTTCATGATTTTTTCTTGTTAATAAGGCTTTTGACACACGCAGTCCAGCGATATGCGAAAAGGAAAGTATTGCTAGTTTTTAAAGGGTTTTGACTTGATATCTTTTTTTATTCCAAAAATTTAATAGAAAGTGTATAAATGCTAAATTTGCTTTGTGGAAGGATTTTTAAGGGTCCCCATTTATTGATAGAATATTAGCTATTATATTAATAATGGGGGGGGGGGGGGGGGGTTGTTGAATAGCACAATATTTGGCGATTCACTGGAAGAACCAGTTATCTCTGACAGTGTTTTGAAATTTCTAAAAACTTCCAAAATGAGGGTAGTTCAGAAGATAAAAATACATGAAATATAAGATAAGTAACATTTCTCTGAATAATAAAAACAAAATCTACCTAGCTATTATCCTTTTGATTATCCTCCTCAATATGAAAATTTATTTGTCTACAATAGTCATTACTTGGTTTTAAAAATAAAAACAGAGGACTCTCTCAAATCATCTTTTAGATGTACTCAGTTGTCATAGGTAGAGCCTTTGCTACGAGCGATAATCCATAGCCTCGATAGCGTTACCTTTTAACCAACATTGATTCAGTATCCCATGTAGGTAAGAGTGTGTTGGGAACGGGTCCCCTAGGGTCATTTTTGGGGCAGAAAGCCCAAGTTTTTGTATAAGAAGTGTAAAGTATTTGCATTTTGTGGTTGCAGAGCATGAAGATGTGAAGTGTCATAAAGGGTTTCCACCCTTAGTTTATGTAAGTCATGTTGGCTTTAGGAGATCTACCCACGGTCCACAGACCATGGGATTATATAAAAAGGTAAGCTTAGAAGAGTCTAAGGCAGTTTAGCCTTGATATGTTTTGAGTCATTGATGAATGTAATGGGTCTGTGAGAGCTAAGAGTGATGAGTCTTAGCATAGGAAAGAGGCTTTGTAGTTGTGTGCATAGAGGCCTAGGGCATAATTCTGCAGCGGAGTGCGTGGACCCCTGCAGCTGTGTGCACACGGCAGTCAAAGTTTGTAAAGAACATCTGAAGCATCAATAAAGAGAATTATTCTAGAATTATCTGTGTATGATCTATTTTACTTCTGTTATAGGTGCATATGATTATTTTATGATGAATACTGGATTTATGTTTTAATGTTGTATTGATGCATGAATCCATATGTTTTGCTTTATTATACGAATGCAAGTAATATGTTTACGCGAAGATCATATTAATGCATGTTGAAGTTATCAGATACTTAAGCTAATCTGGGTAATTACAAAATTAAGAGTAGTTATAGAGGCGCATAAGTGTATGATCCACCTATATAGGGTACGCGAAGGACAGTTGTATACCTTTGCAGAGGTCTAAAGGACGACTAAGAGGAGTATATCAATAAGCCCTAAAAGTCTTATCGACCTGCGTGAAGGAATTTTTAGGGTATAAAACGACATCACTACCATCTCTGGGTGTGGAAACTTGGTTCCTGCATCCCCCCATACTACTTTGAGTGAGACTTCAATCTGCACTTTGCGGATTTATGCCGAAAGGGATAGTAGTGTAGGGATTTTCTTGGCTAATTAATAATGAAACTAGGTTAGGGCCCATCAAGCCAACAAATGGTTCCCTTGTCGAGACCGCGATCTACATAAAAATGTGTGATGTCGCATCATTGGAATCCAACTAAGAAGGAGATCAAAGACTGGTTAGATAGAAAGATCCACGAAGTCATAGAAAAAGAGAACAGGAATATGCGATTGATGAAAGAAAAGTGGTTGGATAGATATATCTACATAGAGGTACATGAAATCTTCTTTTGTTCCTTCCTGGTCGAATTATACGAGTGGATCGTGAAATTGGCAAAGGACCAAGGAAGGTGGAGGCTTAACGGTCCAATAGTCTGGACCCCAAAGTTAGTGCAAAGATTAGAAGCCTTTGAAGATAAGATCACACGTGTTGTCGATCATTGGCTCGATCGTATCATAGGAGGATTCGTGACAGAGTTTGTGGTCGATTCTTCGATCAGTTATAGTGAAGTAGAGTGTTGCTTCTTCAAGGGACCACGAGGTAAGTATTTAATGTCTTCAAATGCTTGGATTAATATTTTCTTGTGTGAAAAGTGGGTTATGCCATTACCTTGATGTTTGGAGCTATGCGAAGTGGAAATATATTCAAAGATAGGGGGATAAAATGCCCTGAATATATCCCGCTGATTGGACCTCCTCTGAGTGATGACGAGGAAGTAGCACAGGCTTCTCTACAGAGCATTGTTCAACTGAAAAGACAAGGGTTCCTACGAATACCCCATCCACCCACACCATCTCCATCTTCACCTCCACGACATACGCCTTCACCCACACCACCACCACCTCTGCCACCATCCAATATGGTGAATTTAGTAAAATTGTCTGTGTTCAAGGGGTCAAGAACTGAGGACCCAGACCAATTTTGGTTCGTTGTGAAGCCTGTACGGGAATCTCAGGGTATTACAGATGATCATATGAAGAAAGCAATTTTGGTTACTACTTTGCACGAATGCATGCTAACATGGTACATTAAGTATTGCACTGATAACTTGATGGATTCATTCGTAGATATTCAGACCGCGCTGAATAAGGAATTCAATAGGCCTAAATCTGAAGCTCAATCAATTGTAGGGTTCAAGGAGATCATGATGAAGCCTCGAGAGACACCCTAGGATTTGGATCAAAGGTTGAAGTGCACAGTCCACAAAGCCAACATGAATCTTACGAATGGGCAGCACCGCGAATGGTTTGTGGCTTCACTCCTGCCTCATCTAAGGGTTGCTTTATTGCAGAAAAATATTGGAACCTAGGCGGAAGCCCTGGAGATTGCAATGATATTGCATGAGACACCAACACAATATGCTAATCTAGGGGTTTAGCATATTCATGCACAGTTGTAGAACCTATGCCTAGAATTTTAGAGTCTGGAGAAAGATAGGACAGTTTGACTGGAGGTGCGTGAAGTAATTTGGTGCCTAAAGTGCAAAAGCCAGGGGCATGACAAAGATCATTATCCGTTATTCATAAATTATGTTGCAGCAAGTTAGTCAATGCCTTTGAGACTAGAAGCTTAAGTAGGGCCAAGTACAGGGCCTGCACTATGGTGTGTTATCTGTTAGGTAGCTGGAAAACATGTGACAGACAATTTCCATTTGCTGCAGAAATTTGTACAAACACCGCAATAGCTCTTCTGCAACTTATGTCAATCGGTGGGTCATGATGAACATAATTGCTATAGTTATAAGATAATGATGGATAGAACACCTGCATATAGGGTGCAAGAAGAAACCCGACCTCCAAAACAAGGCACTGGGGGAGCACGAGGCAAATATCAGGGGCGCGGATGGGGCTGAAGTGGCGGAGGACCTAGTAGTGGTCCAGGATAGGTTATTTGTTACAACTGTTAAGGACTAGGACACTACGTGTGACAATGAACAAACCTAACACGTTTGCAATGCCAATATTGTACTTAGTTTGATGACGCGATAGAGGATTTCCCTGTATTATTAGCTAAGATATGCGAAAAGGGGGCACAGCCTCAACAGGCACTCAAAACCTACAAATGATGAGGGTTGAGCCTCGTGAAGAGGATCCTAAGGTAAATATTGTGCTGCGGAGTGGAATGACGGATAGAAAAGATAAGGGGAAGAAACCTAAGGAAAGTGAATGGGTATGCAAAGCTCTAGAAAAGGAGACTGGGTTTGACCTAGAGTGTGCAAGGGAAATGTTTATGGGAGCAAAGAAAAGCTTCGCTGAGGCCTCTACCTTAGGAAGTCAGGATAAGCCAGCTGAAGAGATGGACCCTTCCATGCTTACTACTTCCTTGGAGACCTATATGAAGCTCTTTCACGATAGTAAGGCTATGAAAGGACTAGAGGAGTTGATAAATAAATGCACTAGAAAAGAAAACACCCCTGGTAGACCACACGTAGTCAAGAAGATTGGTAAGCATAAGGCAAGAATGGGGTGTGAGATGAGGCTCACTGCGCAGATAGGAGAATATGAGATCGATCAAGTTATTCTAGATCAAGGGTCGAACGCGAATGTTTTTCCAAAACAGACATGAGCGAGGATGGGGAGACCTGTGCTGCAGTGGTCTCTAATTCAGTTAAGAATGGAAAATCAGCAAACAAGCATCCCCATGAGAAGCTTGCATGGTGTGATAGTTCATAAAGAGGGCATGAGCACATTGGCTGATTTTGAAGTGATAGAGATTGTGGATGATAGCAATTCCTACCCTGCACTCCTTGGGATCGATTGGGCTATTGACATGAATGGGGTAATAAATTTGAAGAAGCGAAAGATCATATTTGAAAAGAAATCTCTCTGTGTAGTAGTGCCCCTGGACCCTGCAGAAGGACCACGCTATACTGAATCGATCTGCGATTATAAAAGCGATGATGATTTAGACCATATTTATAAGATAATAGCACAAGTTCAGGATTGGGTGAATCTTACAGTAGATGGACACATTGTCTAGGATCGTGAAATTTCCTACACATCAGATTCAAAGGAGGAGTTGGACCACTGGTAGAATTGACAACATCAAGTATCTTCGCTACAATGTAAGATGATGACCAAGTTGTTGCATTGTGTATCATTGGAGGTAAGGAGTTTTCCCTATTATGATGGTTTAACTAATGTCAATAAGTTTTAGGATGCATTAGAAAGGGAAGTGCTAGAGAAGCATCGCTTCCAAGCCTTGGATTGGGCACTGGGTGCTACACCTGCGAGATGGTGGGCTACACACAAAGATAGTTTTGATGATTGGTGCATGTATAGAAAGATGATGAGATTGCGGTTTGGTCACCCACAAGTTTTGCTAATAGATAAATATGATGGAAGGGATGATCTGCACGATCACCTAGCCAAATGGACTAAGGTTTATGGAGTAGAGCCTTATCCTGAATGGTTGCATCTGTTTTTCCATACTTTGGATGTAATACCGATGAACAAGTACTTGGAAACAGAGCTCTGCCATGGCACTAAAGAATGGGATGTTTTGCAATAGGGATTCTTGATGACTCTTAGCTTTGAGAATGGATTTGAATGTATTGATGAGGCATTTTAGGAATTCAAGATAACCATATTTAGAATACCTTAGGATGCCTTGGACTTAATTCAACCAGATTGGACCACCCAACTGCGCCATGCGCTTGAGTGCTACAATGTGACTGTTGAAGAGGAGGATGAGGACCCGAGGAACATTAATACCCTAGAGACTGAAGGTCACCGCAAAGTTGAAGGACCGCAAATTGAAAATCTAGATATCATCGCACCGCTAAAAACAAGACAAGTAAACATTGGAACAGAGGTGGAGCCAAAATTTGCAAAGATTGGGGACTACTAGGACAACACAATAGTAGATAAGGTTGCTAAATGTCTCCACAAATATCAATACTTGTTCCCTACGAAGCTTTTAGAGTTGAAAGGGATAATAGGGAACCTGGGAGTTATGAAAATTACATTGAAATTGGATGCAAAGTCGATCAAGTAGAGGCCTTACCGCCTCAATCCGAAGTATAAATAAAGGGTCCACTTAGAGTTGGATAAAATGCTTGCGGCGTGTATTATTGAACTAGTAGAAGAGTCTGATTGGGTGAGCCTAGTAGTAGTTCAAGAAAATAAGTAAAAGGATGAAATAAGGATATGCATAGATCTTTGGAAGTTGAATGATGCCTACGTACATGATCCCTTTCCAACTTCGTTCACCAACGAAGTGATCGATAATTTAGGAGGACAGGAAGCATATTCATTTACTGATGGGCTCTCGAGGTACCATCAGATCAATATCGCACCTGAGGATAGAAGTAAGATGACCTTCACCACTGAGTGGGGGTGCTTTCGATATATTGTAATGCCTTTTGGACTGAAGAATGTGCTAGCAATATTTTCACGCGTAGTCATTGTGACGTTCAAGGAATTCATTCACAAGTTTCTGGAGTATACTTTGACAATTGGATGGTGTTTGGGCTAGTGAAATTCCATGTAGCCAACCTACGATTATTGTTGGATACATGCCTGAGGTATCAAATTTCACTTAAATTGAAGAAATGTTTGTTCTGTGTTCCTTTCGGAATCTTGTTGGGCCATGTGGTGTGCAGACAAGGATTAATGGTCGACCTAGCTAAGATAGAAGCTATAATTAATTTAGAGGCACCAAGAAGTGTGAAATAGTTGTGCGCAATGCCGGGGCATATGAGATACTATAGAAAGTTCATTAAGATTTATGCTCAGAATACTGCGTCGATGGAGAAGCTGCTGAAAATGAATGCTACATTTTGTTGGAATGAAGAGTGTTAGCAAATATTAGATGTGTTAAAGGAAAAAATGGTTACCGCGCCGATCCTAGTCTTCCCAGATTAGAAGAAGGAATTTCATGTGCATGTGGGCATGTCATGTATTGCACTCGGGGTAGTACTAACACAGGCCAGTGGAGGAGAGTTGGATCACCCTATAGCGTTTGCAAGTAGGGAGTTGTCTAAAGCTATGAAGAACTAATCAACGATAGAACACAAAGGTTTGGCTATGGTGTACGTGCTCCAGAAGTTCTTACACTACTTTCTAGGTGGACACTTTAAGATGTATACAAACCATTCTGCATTAAAGTACTTGGTTAACAAGCTTGTTTTGGGGGGGAAGATATGCATATGGTTGTTGTTGTTTCAGGAATATGATTTCAAGGTTATTGTGAAACCAGGATAATTGAATGCCAGACCGGATCATCTGTCGTGCATTGAAATAGGAAAGGAGCCTACAAATTTGGAGGAAGGACTACCTAATGCACAGCTATTTGCAGTGCATGTCACGGAAAATCACTTTGCAGATATCATACACTTCCTAATGATGGGGATGGCTCCAGAGGGGTATACTAGTACCTGACTTTGAATAGAACAACATCCTTGTTGAAGCTCATGGAGGAGCCATAGGAGGACATTACGCAGGAAAAGCAATAGTGCATAATATTTTACACGCTAGGTTGTGGTGGTCAATGCAGCATAAGGATTCCAAGGCTTATTGCAAGTCATGTGATGCATGTCAGAGGGCGGGTAGGCCATCATGGAGGAATGAGCTACCTCTGAATCCATGACTATCATTACAGCCATTTGAAAAGTGGGTGATTAATTTTGTAGGACCAATTCAGCCTCTAGGAAAGAAGATGGGTTCACGGTACATCGTCACCGTGATGGAGTATTTGACCAGATCGACAGAGGCGCAGCCTGTGAATGACTATACAGGGGCAACAGTAGAAAATTTCATCTTTGAGTATGTACTAACTAGGTTTGAGATTTTGATGAGAGATCGCAGTACGCATTTCCTTAATGAGACGATTAGTGCGTTGATAGAGGAATTCCAAGTTTATCACCAAAAGACTATGTCGTATCACCTGCAGGCTAATGGGATGGTTGAAGCATTTAATAAGATAATGGAGAATGCACTGATGAAGGTTTACAATGCACAAATCAATGACTAGGATCTTTTCGTACCCGTGGTGCTATGGGCTTATAGAACAACTTGCAAAACGTTAACTAGACAAACGCCTTTCAGGCTAGTTTATGGCATAGAAGTTGTGATGCTGATGGAGTACATTGTACCTATTCTATGCATAGCAGCATTCATAGGAATGGAAGATCGTGGAGCCCTGGAAGAGATGTTCACGCAGCTGACGCAGCTGGAAGAGGATAGATTTTTGGTTGGATTCCATCAACAAGTTCAAAAGGAGTGTGAAAAGTAATGGCACGATTGGCACATCAAACTGCACACCTTCAAGGTAAATGATTTAGTGTTATTATATGACAGCAAGTTTGATAAATTTCCAAGAATATTTTGGAGCATTGGCTGGGGCCCTATGTCATTAAAGGGATTACTAATGGTGCAGCAGTTCGGCTAGTGAAGTTGAATGGAGATCCATTTCAAGGGAAGGTAAATTGCAGTCAATTGAAGCCATACACTGGGGATCCGGCAAGATAACTATATGATGTAAGCACAGTCTTAGCACTCCAGGCAACTGAAACGAGGCGTGGTACTATAAAGTACACTACCCAGGGTGTAGAGGTGCACGACAAGGGGAATGCACAGAAACGAGGAACATCACAGTATTAGTAGACGCGTGAGAGGAGTTGTGCTATAGGAGGAGCAATTGCACAAGGCAGCTAGAAAGTGACCATTATGGTCACTGTTCATGATTTGACAGTGAGAAAACAACTAAGAGGAGTGAGGGGGGCAACATTTAAGGCAAATTTAATGTGAGATCTTTGGAAATCTATCGCCACGCTAGCATTTATGAATGGATTTTGGGGGAATGGTTGGATTTGAATTCAAATTTGCCTATAAATTACAGATGGCCACCCAATGAAAAACACTTTGCATTTTTAGAATTGAGGTGTCTAGCTATCAGTTATGCATGAGCCCTGAGAGTTTTGAGGCTTTGGTGGCCAAATCAGTGTTTGACAAATTGCCTAAAGCAACTCAAGAGCTTCTTACTAGCCTCATGTTGGCGCCCGTGGAAACCGCAAGTGTTGGAGGATCGATGGCCTCTGAGGGAGCTATCCCTGAGGTCGTAAGTGTAGAAGTTCTTGCAGAAGTACCAAATTCACCAAGGTCACCCAGGCGAAGGCCTATGCCACCTAAAGAGGGGCCTAAGACAAAGAAAGACAAGTAGAAAGTGACATAGTTGGTGCGCGAGTCACCGAGAAGGCACCAGAAGAAAGAGAAACCTACCGTGTAGGTGAAAGACAAGGTGGTAAACCTAGAATCTGAGGAGGGCATGGAAGACACTGGTATGCGCACAAAGGTTATCAATGTTGAGGGGGTGGACCCTATTCCAAAGTTACCAAAATACATCCCTCGGTGCCAAGCCAAGTTGAAGGTCCCAAAGGACCCAGATGAGGTAAATCTTTTACTTAACACACCATTGCTACTAGACCATATCACATTCGAAGGTCCGCGCATGGCGTGCATGCCATATCTGAAGTTAGAGGATTGGGACTTGGCAGATACTAAGTGGTTCCCCCATTTGGCAACTGATACATTTACGACCCACATCTTCTATAAAGATTCTGGTGAGACTGCATTGGAGCCAAGGTAGTGGATTAAAGGGGTGGACAAGGTAGGACTGTTGAACCTACTATGGGTGCTGCATAACTTTGATAGTGATCAAACAATTGTTATGCTTGGTGCACGATGGGTGCCTATGGTTAGGAGAAGCAATACCAATCGCCGATATGTTGATCCATGGGATCACATTTCTACCACACTCAGGGATGAATTTGGCCAAGGCATTTGGCAGAAAGACAGGTGAGTGTGACCTCACAAAGAGAATGAAGGACAAGTTTAAGCGTGTCAAGAAACTGCACGGCTACTCAATTTCCAACATAACTGACCCCGCAATTAAGGTAGCCACCCAAATCCTGGCTAGGAAAATAATGAGGAAGTGTCACGTAGATGGCACCAGTTCTATCATTAGTAGCCCAATGCGCAAAGGGTGTACAGCTCAGTTGGGTGTGCTACCTCTGCAGTGAGTTCCTCATGAATTGCAGAGAAGAACAAGACAAGAGTAATACCTTCCATTATGCATGCCTTCTGCTATCAATCATATTGGTTGTTTGGGAATTATCAAAGAGCAGTCGGTTTCCTCCGATAACATCAGATCTGCCAAAAGCATCAAAAGTATCTTCGCTCTAGGCCACAAAGGACCTCGAAGGGGTCAAGGACAGTAAGATATTTTGGGTGTTGATGGAGGCAAGCAACCACACCACGATAAACTGCAAGCCGCGGCTCTCACCAACTGTCTTCGAGCAATTGTCCGGATATGTGGAGTTCAAAGTGGACTTCCACTATGTCTTGATGTAGGCATGAAAGGACCTTGAGTAGAAGTGATATGATCTCTCATACCTTGTGATAGATGATGCAATCATAGTGGTCCTTGAGCGTTGGCCAGCAGAGTGGCACGCGACCTCAGATTTGTCAGATGGGTCTAGTAAGTCCAAAGGAAAGTAGAAGAAGGAAGTGGCCTGGTTGAAGATGCAGTAGTTGACTGACAGGAGGAAAAAGGAGGATGAGGAAAAAGCCAGAGTAGACTGTGCTACAAAGTAGTAGGCCGCAGAGAAGGAAGGGGAGGAAGATCATGACTCTAGCAAAAGTCATAGGTCCCCTTCGCCACAGACAGAGGACGATGAGTAGCAATCAGAACAGGGTGGCTGAGACTAGGAGAGTACTTAATTCCGGATAAAGCACACTCAGGAGCAGGAAAAAGAAGGGTCATAGAAGAAGTCCAAGAATTGTAAATCATCTCTCAAACCGATCACCTTGACAGAAGGTGACTTTGATGACATTGGAGATAAAGTACAGGATGCAACCATGGAGCTGTTGTAGAAGTTTGAGCAGCAGCAGAAGTAAGCATTGGTTTCCATTCAGATGGGTCTATCCGAGATGTAGATACAAACTACTCAACTACAGACCGGTGTCGGGAGGGGCAGCGCGGCGTCGACTAGTTTGGCGTCAGGGACCTCTGAAGTAGCAAAGATGCTTCACTCCTTGGATCCCTAGGTTTTTGTGCTACTAGATGGAGATTTGACTACAAAAGAGGAAGCTGACGGGGCTACTGTCATCGCTCTCAAGAAGGATGGGTTGAACTTGGCCACACTTCCAAGTGAAGCCCTTCACACCTTGTAGGCAGGTGTGATCGCATAACTTTAAGCTCGAGAGTAGCGCGCGCTGAGTGTGATCAGCTAACAAAAGGTGAAAAATGTGTAGTTGTTCATCGAGAAGACTTCAACAATTGACACATGGAAGAAGGTGTAGTAGAAGAAGGAGCACACTGCGGCACTAGTCGCTAAAGCATGCAGAACTATTCTGAAGCGGCATATCCGAGAGGAAGTGCTGGTGGAGGGAAAAATTTGGAAGCTCACTGCAGGTGTGCGCAACGCAAAGATAGAGTGGCCAAGGTTCAATTTGAGCTGAACCTTAAGTTCATAGAGCTTGAGCTAAAGTCCCAACCTTCAACTACAACAGAGTTTAGATAGTAGCACAAGGCAACTGTTAAGGATGCAGTTGCTATAGTAGATGTCACGATAACAGATTGCACTGGACTCTTTGAGCAGTTGCTAGAGGTCCTTACTAGTCTGCAGGAAGATCCCAACCTGTAGAGGTTAGCAACAGAGGTGAGGGAATTATAGCAGTAGTACGATGAGGTTAGAGCAACGACACACACCGTCACCATCACATAGAGGTTGGCCAAGGTACAGGAAGCAAAAGAACAGAAGGAACAGGTGGACGGAGCATAGTGAAGAGAGGAAGTACTAAAGGCCAGATTGGGGCCCTAGCTGGATGAGGCCTATATGCTCACTACCACCATTGAGGGAAAATTAGCTAGCCTACAAGCAACAAAGCAGCAAATCAAGGCAGATAGTGCAGGACCAGCAACAGAGTAGTTGGTGGAACAGGTTAAGCAAGCAACAACGTAGTGTGTTGCTAAAGTTGTAGTGGTACAAGTGGAGCTAGGAGGTATTAGTGATAAGATCTTTAGGCCAACATAGTGACTCAAGGGTGATTAACCATATTGGTGTTGGGGTCCTGTTGGGAACGGGTCCCCTAGGGTCATTTTTGGGGAAGAAAGCCCAAGTTTTTGTATAAGAAGTGAAAAGTATCCACATTTTGTGTTAGCGGAGTGTGAAGATGTGAAGTTTCATAAAGGGTTTATACCCTTTGTTTATGTAATTCAAGCTGGCTTTAGGAGATCTACCCATGGTCCACGGACCATGGGATTGTATAAAAAGGGAAGTCTTAGAAGAGTCTAAGGCAGTTCAGTCTTGATATGTTTTGAGTCATTGATGAATGTAATGGGTCTGTGAGAGCTAAGAGTGAAGAGTCTTACCATAGGAAAGAGGCTCTATAGCTATGTGCACAAAAGCCTAGGTTAGAATTCCACAGCTAAGTGTGCGGACCCCTGCAGCTATGTGCGCAGGGTGGTCAGAGTCTGTAAAGAAGATCTGAAGCATCAATAAAGAGAATTATTCTGTAATTATCAATGTATGATCTATTTTACTTATGGTATAGATGCATATGGTTATGTTATGATGAATACTAAGTTTATGTTTTAATGTTATATTGATGCATGAATCCATATGTTTTGCTTTGTTATACAAACATAAGTAAGAATATATGTTTATGCAAAGATCATCTTAATGCATGTTGAAGTTATCAGATACTTAAGCTATTCTGGGTAATTACAGAATTAAGAGTAGTTATAGAGGCACATAAGTGTCTAATCCACCTATCTAGGGTATGCGAAGGAAGGTCGTATACATTCGTAGAGGTCTAGAGGACGACTAAGAGGAGTATATCGATACGCCCTAAAAGGCTTATTGACCTACGTGAAGGAAGGTTTAGGGTATAAAACAACATCACTACCATCTTTGGGTGTGGAAACTTGATTCCTGCATCCCCACATACTACTTCGGGTGAGACCTCAGTCCGTGCTCCATGGATTGATGCCAAAAGGACCAGTAGTGTAGGGATTTGCTTGGCTAATTAACATTGAACCTGGTGCTAGTGTCAGTATTTGCATACTACCATCAATGATCAAAATTCCTCTTTTATATCATATTAGTGTCCCATTTGAAATTTTTATCATTCCATCTAGGTCATCATGCAAAAAATTTACTCACTGATGGTAGCCCAAAATAAAAAACCACACTCCCCTCTCAAAAATTTGTATTTGTTGACCCACCTTCATGTGTCTTGTTAAGCATCCATTGACTATAAAGGCTCATTTCATCATGTTTTATATCAATCAAGTCCACCTGAAGTTCAATCATTTAAGTTTCCATTAGGTCATGTAGGTTGTTGGAATATAATCCTAACATCTACATTTTTTTTAGCCTAAGTATCCTTGACTTAGCCACATGCGCTAAAAATCATGTTCACACTTGGTTTTTGGTAAACTAGCTCGGTGGACCAACTTTCCCTTGTTTTTTTCCTTTAAAGGCTTAATATTATGGAAATATTGGTCCAACCACTTTCCTAAACCATTTAGACATCTAAATGCGTGTTCACACCTAACCACACCTCATTCACTTGAGTTATTTGAGGATTGGTGCCCCACATGAGGATTCCCCCTTAAATCAAAGGATTTGGTCCCCCAAACCATTTTAGCATGTTTTAAAGTTTCCTTTCTTGGGAAATGTGCCCCTCCTCATGTTTTCCTCATGGCTGATAGTTGGAATAGGTTGTCTTGAGTCATTGTTTCTATTTTAGGCATCCCTTTAGCTTTTCTTAGCATTTTCTAGTTTTTTACTAGTTTTTTCCTAGTTTTCTAGATTCAGCAATTTCTATATAACCACCTCCCTTTTGGATTAGAGGTTTGGTTCCTCATGTATTACTATTGTTCATTAATTTAATACATTTATTTTATGGAGAAAATTCTTTCTCTCTTCTCTTGAATATCAGCAAATTACTTGTGTTTAATTTAACTAGAATTCTAGATTTATCAAAGTTTCTGCAGGAATTCTACATGGTATCAGAGCTACTTCGAATCTAGTGGATTGTACACGGTTTTATTTGTAGGTATAGATCATCAAGAGACACAAAAAGAAGTAATGGATCATCTCTCTCAGCCCACAAAACTCGTTCTAAATCCTTTCAATTACTTCGAATGGAAGACATAGATTACTCTGCTCCTCAGAAGCAAAGGGCTTTAAAGGGTAACAATGGGAACGAAGACTGAACCGACTTTTGCAGTGGAGAATATCAACTATTTAAATAAATTATATGAATAAATTGGGCTGATATGCCTATCAATTTCCAGATAACTCCTCTTTAATGTCAGTGGAGCCACTACTCCCAATGCAGTTTGGACCACATTGGAATGACTATTCGGCAAGCAGGATGACATGAGAGTGCATCTATTATAGACATTTTTTGGCACTGCAACCCCAATCATAAATTTCCATAAAATGAGGGCTCCTAAGTCCCTAAAATTTTTCTTCACTACCTAAAGGAACAAGGTCAGCTGATTACATCGTCTCCCAGAAGTTCTCCACTAAAAACTGCTCAGAAATGGTCAAAACTGGACCATACTGAATAGCCAGTGCAGAGGGTGTGATCCATATCACCTTCCCAGTGTAAAGGGTGTGATGCATACTGAATGGCCCCTCTGTAGGGTGTGATGGTCGAGAATGGACAAATGGCAGGGACAATTTGCGAGGTGGAAGATCATGGAATCTTCCAGAAGCTTCCCTCTTCACTTCTTGCCCTCTGTTTCGACCAGGGATGAGTAAGAAGGTCATTCAGTCTCCAAGTGAATCAAGAACTATCAGAGAGAGGACACTAATAAAAACCGAGGCATATGGTCTACCCCCCTACAATCATCTATATATGGATCCCTCATCACAGAGATCCAGAAGCTGGAATCTTGTATCTTGTAGAGAAGTGTTGTTGGTTTTCTAGTGTAAACTTCATAGTATTGGGTGATCTAAGCTTTAATTGAGGTGAAGAAGGGCTTTCTTGCTGGAGGATGATGCTAGGTTAGAACATATGGTTGTAATCCTCTTGTTGTTCTTGATCTTAATAAAGCTATTCAAGTTTTCCTCCATATTCTTGTATGTTTCATTATATATCCATTTGTATGGTTAACACATATTTGGTCCTATGTTATTTATGAATATAGATCTCTGTTCTTCGATAATAGTATGCTACTTTGATTCCATAGGTTCTCTTTGAAGCTGGGAAAATGAAGAAGAAGCGGCAAAGATCTATCGGGAAGGAGAGGAATCAAGCAAGGAAACCAAGCGCAAGACTAAGGTTGGTCTCCTTTATTCCACTCTTATCTATTTTCATAAAGGAAAATGAAAGTAGAATTTACTTGTTTGTTTCTAAGATAGGTACCAGTCTTAGTGGGAATAGCAGCTTTGAGTGGACACTATTCCCGGTAACAACATCAACTAGAGAATTAACTCATATCCATCAGTCCAACTCATTTCAGCAACCTGTAAGAATACTTCACCAAGTTTAAATCCCTCCTCTTTGAACTTGATGCATGTGGAGTCAAGAAAGAGGAAGATCAACTCTTCCTTTCAATTCTATCGAAATTAGGCCTTGATTATTCCATATTTGTATCATCTTTTCAAGCACCTAATTTGACTGAGGAAAAATGGAAAATGCCTCCATTGAATGACTTCATTGCATCATTGACTCAAGAGCAAGCTAAGTTAGTCCGAATAGGTGCCATCAAGCATTCAAAAAACCAATCACTTGTGGCTACTGATGCTCCAAAGAGCAGTGGAATAGACAAGCAAAAGGAGAAGGGTAAATTTAATGAATAGAAGAAGGAGAGACCTATACAATATTCAGAGAGCTCCTCTTTTCCTAAGGGTAAGAATTAGAAGGAAAGAACACTTTGCAACTATTTTTCCAAAGGTTTTCATGTTGAATAAAATTGCATGAGGAAAACAATTGATGAGATGGCTAAGCAATTGCAGCAGCACAATCTCACTGTGCCCAAGAATGCAAAGAAGAAGGATGATAATAGAACAGGAGATGGGAGAGGGAGAGCACGAGATGGTCATGCTTTAATGGCTGTCACATCCACTCCATCAGCTTGGATCCTTGATTCAAGTGCATCGAACCATATGGCTGCATCAAAAGATGAATTTTCCTCCATCGAAGAAAGCACCAGATCCCCAATTTACTTGGGAGATGCCACACCCGCAAATGTGTGTGAGAAGGAATTGTAGACCTTGAATGGGGCTGCTTCACAAATGTGCTTCATATTCCCTTACTGTTTGCAAATCTTCTCTTGATATATTAGATCACTCATTCCGACTCTGGAAGGAAGATGGAGTCCACTCCAGACTCCACATTGATTACCAACATTTCCACGGGCTCACAGCTTGCACATGGAATTGCATATCATGGTTCTCATTTGTATTTCTTCTCCCACTTTGTTCCTCAATATATTAGCATTGTATTTTTGTCACAATCTAATGATATCAATAATTTATGGCATGAAATATTTGGTCATCTAAACTATAATTACTTGCATCAACTCAACAAGGAAAACATGGTAAAAGGATTGCCTACTATTAAATTCACAAGTGGTGTATGTCAAGGATGCATTCTTGGCAGGCATCCGGAGCAAAATTTTGACAAAAGGAAGGCACGGAGAGCTTATTCACCTCTTGGGCTGATTCACAATGACATAAAGGGTCCATTCCCATAGCCTTAAATTAGTAAGGCTCGATATGTACTCACCTTCATAGATGATTTCTCTAGCTTTACTTGGATATTTTTTCTGAAATTAAAATTGGAAGTATTTGAATGCCTTATAGAATTTAAAGCACTTGCTGAGAATGAGTCTAGGTGTAAGATTAAGATACTCCATACTGATAATGGGGGGGAGTATGTCAAAAAATATGTGCAGCAACTTTGTATTGATGTGGGTATACAGCTCCAACACACAATGCCATATACACCATAGCAGAATGGTGTCGCAGAGAGGAAAAACCAGTCGTTAAAAGAGATGGCCAATTGTATGCTACAGTCCAGATCATTAGCTCCTAAGATATGGGCTGAAGCTATTAATTGTGCAGCATACATTCAAAACTGTATTCCTCACAAAGCACTCAAAGGCACCACTCCATTTTAATGTTGGACTGGTAAGAAACCGAAAGTGTCGCACTTTTTCATTTTTGGTTCACATTTTTGGTTCACAAGCATGGGCTCACATTCCGACAGAGAAGAGGAAGTCTTTGGAGCCTCAAAGTGTTGAATGTATCTTTGTTAGATATCCTAATAGTGTCAAAGGATATATATTTTTGGACTCTCACACTGAAAATTTCCTTGTAGCTTGAAGTGTGAAGTTTGAGGAAGAATCACTTCATGATTTTTCAACATACCCTGCCGAGGAACCGCTTATTGCCAGTGATGAGGAGGAGTCTAAAACTTCTTCGAGCACTTCATAGAATCCATTAGAGAATCCCCTTGGATATGATTCAGAGGATGAGGATTAGGTCATGGCTGCTCCAACTCAGCTACCAACTTGGGCAGAGAAAACCCTACAAGATACGGGTGAACTAGTCGGTGATCCTGCGATACATGAAGAACTAGATCATAATATTTTGGGGCTCCTCAATCCCTGGCTACCACTGAACCATTTCTTCCCATACATTTATATATGACACTTATTTCAGATTCATAGTCACACTCTAAGGCTATTGGAAACCCGCTTTGGGAGGCTGCCATGGATGAAGAGTACTTTTCTCTCATGGAAAAACAATACATGGAACTTGGTTCCACTTCCAAAAGGAAGAAAGCTTGTTCCATGTCGATAGATCTACCAATCAATATTGCTGTAGATGGTGATATCAGCGAGTGCAAAGCTCGACTTGTTGCAAAAGGATACTCACAGGTACATGGCATAGACTACACAGAGACATTTGCACCTGTTGCAAAAATGGACTCCATTCGACTAGTTTTAGCCATTTCTACTTCTCGCAGATGGGAAGTTCATCACATGGACGTGAAGAGTGCATTTCTTCATGGAGATCTCAAGGAGGAGATATATATGGAGTATCCATAGGGATACATTTAGAACTCTTCCCTCATTTGCAGATTAAAGAAATCTTTGTATGGCCTAAAACATGAGCAAAGATGGATTCTTTCCTACTTTCCATTGGATTCATTTGATGCAAATCTGATCTGAATGTTTATTTGCTGCAACATGATTATTCCCTTTTGCTGATAGTACTTTACGTTGATGATTTACTAATGACAGGGAACCTTATCTAAGCTATTTTTTTGGCAAAATCAAAATTGCACGATTGGTATTCAATGATAGATTTGGGACTGTTGCACTACTTTCTTGGTCTTGAAATTTCTCAGTCTACTTCAGGGATCAAGATGAATTAGTATAAGTATGCATCATATATACTTGTCCTCTTTCAGATGAAAGAATGCAAGCCAACAACATCTCCCATTCTTTCGAGGATCAGATTTGAGGATGCGGGTACTACACCTTTGGTGGACAATACATTGTAACAACAGTTGGTTGGGAGTTTGTTGTATCTTACTCACACCCAACCTGATATATATTTTGCAGTAGGAGTTCTTTCCAGATATATGCAAAAGCCCAATGAGCTTCACTGGAAAGCTGCAAAGAGAATCCTTAGATATGTGAAAGGTACTTCTAGTTTTGGTATCTTTTATGTTGCAAATTGCCCACTTTCACTGATTGGGTATGTTATCACTCAGGTTGTTCCCTTTGACTCCTAAGGGAATACGGCCCAGGTAACCACAAACCAATATTTGGACTGCAGGTCCTAGCCTACTAGCAGTCAGAGAGGGCTCTCTATTTAGGATTTGACTTTGTTTAAGGGATGATTTTAGGCTAGATATGATGCACATGGGTTTTGATTTGGTTTAGTGGGATGGTTGATCTAATCAACCAGAGCTGGCATGCAAAGTGTAAGAAGTTCAAACCATTGGGCATGGAGTCATGAATGTGAATTGAAGGGTGTGTTTTCTTTGGTAGAAGAAGGGAATATGGAGCAGGATAGCTACACAGGGCACAATGATTTATGCTGGAACAAGGATGAAATGGAGGTCAAGGAATGAGAGGCAAATAAGGATCTCTCATCCAGCCAAAGAGGGAAAGTCGATGAAAGCTGAATGGGGCAATGAAGAATTCCCAGACAGCATTCATATAATGAAGAAAATAGCTTAAACATGCGCAATTAATAATGCATATTCATCACTAATTTCAGAGGAAAACATGGAAAAGCTACACGAATTGAGCACAAAGGGTATGAAAACCAGTTATGGTCTATTCTTTCTTCCTGCAACTTAGATTATGATATATATATATATGGTACAACTATGTATAAACTGATAAATAGAGGGAGGAAAGATTTATTGAACCATGAGCAAGCACGAGAATTCCATACCAATTTCTTCAGCCATTAAAAGCACAACCAGCCAGTTCATATGCAAGCATTCTAGCAATCTTTGATTACAGAAGTTCTTAATCTTTACAGTGCAGCTCTCAAAATGAGAGATCAACCAAATAATCCACCAACCACTATTACATTGTCCAGGGCTGTATTTATAGGCAAAATATCTACAAAAAAGATCTGCTAGAAGATCTCAGGAATTAAATGCAGTTAACCTAACTTCTCTTGCAAGAAATGATAAATATCTATCTAATGCTGCGCTGGGGGCAACTGTTTCAAAAATGAGGCTATCTGTCTTTTGCTGTTATGCGCTAGCCATTCATCATAACTATGCATTGGTCTCTATTCCACTGCTCTTGAGTGGCTTTACTGTGCATTAACTGTGGTCTGAGAGCCTTAAGTGGCTTCACTGCTTCCATATGGTCGATCTGATACTCTTTGCCGCTTCACTAATACTCTTTAATTGAACCTGGGTTCCTTCTTTCCTCTGATATGCTTAAAACTGTCAAATCGCCCCTTTTCCGCCCTTTCGAGGCAAAAATGACTGCTGAAAAATGAGGTTTTCCATTTTGGCCTATTTCCCGTAGCAATGCGCAATTAGCGCTAAGTGCTAATCATGCATCAAAAACTGCCTCAAAATTTGATTCCGGGCCTCCTAAGCATGGATTTCGCACTTGTGCGCTTTCCTTTCGGCGGATGAAGTCAGCGGTATGGTGGGTGACGTCAGTGGTACGGCAGGTGACATCAGCATGACGTCAGCAGTGGGACCCCGTATGGATGATGACGTCAGCAGGGTGACGTGGCAGGTGACAGGGTGCGGGTACAGCACACTGGCAGGCGAGGTGGCGGCATCATCATGTGGTGACGTAAGCAACAGGGGAGGGCGGTAAGCGTTTGCATCGGACTGCTTTTGGTACAGGAGTGGTATGTGTCAGGGGTGGCCCGATGCAATGAAAAGCTGACAACTGTCCCGGTGTACGACGGTAAAACCGTCGACCATTGGGCACTATTGCGACGTTATGAAGGGGCACCCGATATGCATGAGGGCCATCGGATCTGGGAGAGACGATCCGACAATGGACAGGAGGGAAAGATGAACAGGTCTTAATAAAAAAGCGTGCACGATAAACGTTGATTATTCGTGGCGGTGGGTGGGTTTTAGACTTTAGGTTTACGGGTTAAATGCGTGCTCAGGGTCATGGTTATTCATTGATCAAATATCAATGAAATCCAAATGTTATGCAAGTGCGTGGTGTGGTATAGTTTGGTGTGCGAGGGAGGGGTTTAGCATGGTTGTTTATTTAACCAGAGGTTAAACAAATCCCAAGGGAAATGAGTGCGGAAGGGCTAATACTAAGGCCCCAAATAGACTTAGTATTTCCCTGACTTTATATTTATATAGCTATATTGCTATGGGGTGGGATATTTAATATTTTGGGTTTTTTATATAGTTTCTTGTAGAATGGGGGGAGGGGAAATGATTTAAGGAGCTAGATAATAGGGTTAGATGTTAATATGAGGTCTTTGGAATGAAAAGGAGGGGATGCATGCTAAGTTATGGAAGCTTAAGCATAGGGAAATGAATGGATTGTGTAAAGATTAATTTTTACACAAGATATGTGGCTTCTTTTCACTAAGTCAACTCATAAGTCAACTTGGTTTTCAACAAGGATGGAGTGAAAACTGGACTGGTTGGGCAGATCCCAAGGTCCTCAAGGGGATGTTAGTGAGTGATTCGGGAAATAAGAAGAAGGGGGAGTTAGAGATGCCTTGCTTGATCTGATCAACATGACAAAGTGCCTCAAAGCTATGATCTAGATAAATATAACACTTGAAAACATGAAATGGATCACATAGCTTGATTTCTACAACCACAAAACTACTTACCCAGCCTACTTTACCTAGCATTTTTTCTTCTTTTGGTTTGGGTGCACTTGAACTTGCAAACCCAACTTTACAACTTTTTCTTTTCTACTATCGTCCTATCTACCTCTATACTTATTTCATCCAGGGGCTTCAGATTAAGCTATTGAGCACCCTTGCTTCTCTACCTATCTAAGAATCTTCCAAGTTTAAGTTGTTTGGATAGATAATGATTCTCTAATTCTACAACAGGAAATTGAAACCTAAGGAGACCAAGATTAAGCTGTTTGGATCTCCCTTTAATTGAAAATTCTTCAAAAATGGAATAAGTCATCAAAATTCGAATGCAGCAGAGGCACTTAGACTAGCACACTCTCATGGACACTTCTTTGGCCTCTGTAGCAAATATGGAACATTGCAGCCTGCAAAGCATGACATATTTGGCATGTAAAAATGTCAATCATGAAAGATGAATGCCTGTTGTAGAGCTATAACAAGGGTCTCTTTCACCTCTAGTTACCTTACATTAATATATCAATCCGGGATCATCTGGTTATTTCAAAGGGTCTCTCAGTCTGAGGCTAGCATTTGCCAGAGTAATGCTTGTAGTACAGCTATCCAAAAGCAATGCAAGTAAAGTAATGCAAACCTACAACTTAACTAATTTAAAAGACCAAATCACACCAAGTATTGCATCAGCCAAAGGTTTGGCAGCAATAGCCCATCCTTTTCATAACTGATGAGAATAGATCGGAGGTCTGGGAGCTGAATAGCAGGTGTTGGGCTCGCTACAGCCTAGGATCGTTCTTAATGATTAGAAATGAAACAATAAATAAAAGAAATGATAATAAAATGGAACAGCACATCAGCCAAGGGCTTGGTAGCAATAATACGTCCCTTTCATAGCTGATGGGAGCAGATCAGAGGTCTGGGGACCAGGTAGCAGATGCTGGGGTCCACTCCGGCCTAGGTCTGTCCTCAAGAAACCAGTAAATTAGCAATCTGGAAATGGAATAGCAAATAAATGGAACAACAAGTAAATGGAACAACAAGTAAAATGGAGCAGCAAGTAAATGGAACAGCAATTCAAGAATAGAACAACAACTGAAATAAACAATAACCAAATCCTTTAAACTGCAAGTCTATTTGATCATACCAATCAAAACATCAATCTCTCAATCTTATAGAACAATACTATAGAATCTTAGAAACACACTATACTTAATCTGCTTCTGTTAAAACACATACGACTGCATCTCATAATAAAGAATAGTCACATTCAAGAACCATGTGAAACAGAATTTTCTAGATGACTTATTATAATGCAAAATACAATCGTAAAGAACTCTGTAATAAAGTAACGATGTCTTGTAAGAATTTATCAATACTTAGAGAGTTGGTAAAATAACATAGCATCGATATAAAGTTCAAGGACACGAAATAACTTAATCACAACAGAGCATGTAATGAAATATTCTCAAAACATAGCAGATTACCAGATTAATTTTATGAACAAACCACACGGAAACCACGTGTAATAATACAAGAGCAAGTGTCCTCCAGGGCCGGGCCCTTAGCCTCCAGGGGCACACCGCTTAAGATGAATCCAGGCTCAAAGATAAAAAGTGAACAAGTCTGTATTAAAGCATGCAATAAAAGTACAGAAACTTAAGTCTTCAACAGAACATAAAGACTTCAAAGAAATTACACACTTCCCAGAAATTCACCGAAAATTCCCCCGTAACCAACAATGCTATCCCTTTTTATAAGAGGGACGACGGAGACATCTAGATACATAAATAGGTAAAACAACAATCCCTCAGGATCCAAGATCCTGAGGGATACGCAGAATCATTAATGCTGCGTTACTTCTTCCTTCTTCTGTTTCGCACTGGTATCTCCGCATCCTGTTTTGGGCTGGTCCGTGTCGATCTAGTTCGCCTCCGGTCTCCCGTCATTGGGACAGCAGTTAGCTTGTCTTTATCTTTACTCTTTGGATGGCCACCTTTCGCTTCTTCACCTTCCTGCACATAGAAACGACATCTATCAGTGCTTCTTATTAATTTCTCGTATTTCGTTATAAGTTCTTATTATTATGTAAGTTTCCCATGCAAAAGGCTTTTGAGTTTTCATGAAAAGATACCGAAATGACCATCAAAACATACCTTCCTTGGTACTCCACACACCCCCAGCTTACCCTTTTTCATGGCCTCATGAAAACATTATAGTTGACGTGAAGAGCAGTGAGGGAGTAGGCTGGAGATGGAATCTCGTGTGGAGGCCTACACCCATGATGTGAAACTAGATGATCAAAGAAGTGGCTCATCTGGCCCTCAGGCATCTCATACAAGGCTTGGTATCCAGGCGCAGGATGCCAAATAATTGGACTCCTGAACCTATACCCTAACCAGGATGGTCCTGCCCTCAAAATAATTTCACCATAGAGGGGGAATCGGTTAGCAGCAAGCTTGAAATTTTCATACTTAAATGGCTCTCTGAGCTGAATGTTCGGATTAGACACTCGATATTGAAATTTGGCTGCTTCAATGGCAGGGTCTTTGATAGAAGCAAAGAACTCAATCCCTTACCGAATGAGTGACTCATGCATGGGTCCTAGTGCTTCAATTACCCCCAGAGTCCTCATAATATTTCTATGACTTCTCCATAACTGCTTCGGGTCTCTAGGTTCAGCTCTTACCCATAGGTCTAATCCATTTTCTTGTCTCTAAATCATTGTATGCTTTGAGCCATTTAATTTGGTTGACTGCAAATGAAATGAATGCTTGTAAATTAATGTCTCCAACAAAAGGGCCAGGGTTTAGCTCGGTTTCTTGCTCTAGTACAAGGTTATGCAGATAAAATTCGCACAATAACCTTTGTACCTTTACCCCATAATGCTTACAGCAGTTTATAAAATCATCTATAGTATTAATTTCTATAGGAGCACCTACCCTAACGGCCTTAATTTTCAATTGCAAGTATCTTTCCATTAGAAACGGGGCATAATTTTTGGCAGGGGCCCTACATGCTAAAACATCATTATACAGAGCACACAGGGTATCCATTTGTTTAATAACTACATCTAATCTACGGGTTACCTTGGCAACTTTTTCTTGCTCCTTTTGCCATCCTTCGAAGGCTTGGCTTTCTGACAGGTTGACATTTCTTAACTACTGCTGTAATTCCTCATATTTTTCACAGGGGACTGTTTGTTCCCTGAGCCGTTCTGCTTCTTGCTGGGCTTGCTTCAAATGATGGTGAAGGGTTCTTGTTTTTGGGTCCTTTTTCCATGCATCTGTGGAGGCTGGGAGTTTTACTTGGACTTTCTTATTATGTTGCTTGGAATTCATAACCCTTATTACTCCCGAAGGTGGTGCCTCTGTCTGAACCACTTTATTATCTATTTCAATTTTAACGCAAACTCCAACCCACTGTTGTTCCTTTTCAAATGGAACAGCAGTCTGTTCTTCTGTTTCAATTGGAACAGCAGTTTGTCTTTCTGCTTCATTAGGAACAACAGTTTGGCTCCTGTCAGGGTTTTGGGTAGTGGAACGGCTCCTGGTTCTTCACCTCTTATTCTTACCGAGTCTTCATGGCGTGGCCGAACCTTTTCTTGTTGAGGTCCTTACCCCCCTTTGTCTTGCTGTTAGAAGCCTGATCCGCTGGCGAAGCCTAACTATCACATTTAACAGTGTCCCTTTTTCTTTTTGTTGTTCCCTTATTTCTCTTAATTTTTCCGAAAGAATAGCTGAGTGTTTACCACGGGTTGGAGTGTGACTAATTTCTGGTTTTTCTTCCTGAGGTGGCCGATCCGGGGTAAGAACTTTTCTTCGCTCTGCTGTTTCCTGGGCCAATTCTTCCTCTGCCCTTATTTCCTCCGGATTCTCCTCTGGTGCCTTCTGATCAGGAACGGGTTGTTCCTGCCTAACATCTTCTGTTCTCTGCTCATCATGGATGGGTGAAATTTCAATTTCTGCTTCTTCTAAGTGAACTTCCTTGGGTGCATCTTTTTCCTGGGTTTCTTCTCTGATCTGGAGGTTGGATGGACTCAGGGGCTGGCCATACTCGCCCATATTGGCCAGAATATCAACCAATTCATCCTCCCCTATGGGGTTCTGTACTGGGCTTCCACCCTGTTGTTCCATTTCTTCCTCCTGCTTGGGTCGCTCACTCTCTTCCTTCTCGACTTCTTCTTCTTCATCCTGTTCTTCTTCCGCTGACTATTCTTCACCTTCCTCTTCTGTTTCTTCTTCGGCGGGCTGCTCTGTTTCTCTGTTGTTTTCTTCTTCCGCCTCTGTCCCTATGGACTGTTCTATGTCCTCGTTACTTTCTTCTTCTGTATCTGTCTCTGCCGATTTCTCATCTATGATTTCTATTGCTTGGCTCGTACGAGCCCGGGGTTTCTTTAGCTCTACTCGTGTCCCTGCAAGCCGTGCCGACTTCCTACGTTTTTTTGATTGTTCAGATGTACCAGCGTCGGGTTTCTCTTCAAGTTGCTTTTCGGCTTGCTTCTCAGCTTGCACTTCTGTGCAAGCGTCCTTCTTTCGTTTCTCAGGGCGTTGGGGTGTGCTATCAGTTTGTTTTCGTTTTTCTGGGCATCCAGATGTGGCTGCCTTTTCATTAATAATATCAATGAGCTCTTCCCAGCAGCTATGCTGCTGGGTAAGACTATGGCTTACTATTAAACGAATTAATCCATGGTGGCTAACCACAGATTCTTTGTGCTGTGCCTTTTTCATACTACGTGCAGCATCATGTAATAGCAAATTAAGCAGTGCAGGTAAATTCACAGAGCATTTTTGTTTTAGTACAGCTAGGAGTTTTAGATGTCGTGGTCTTACCACGTCTTTTCTGCCCTCGCAAGTAATGTAGCTCTGGACAATTTTCACCAATTCTGCCCATGGCTCTCCTAGCATTGCTGGTAGCACCCCTTTTCCGCAAACTGTTAACTTCTGGCCTTCATCCTGAAAGATTTCCACAATCTTCTGCATTCTTTCCTTTTTTATTGTCCATATTGGTCCTATGGCTGGTAATCCTGTGACTTTTGCTATTATATCGTCCGTGACCTCTATTCGTTTTCCTCTAATTATAGAGTGTTCTTCCTGCAATTTTTGTAAAAATTCCTTCGCCACAGTTTCGTTGGACCCCTTTAGGCGGTTGAGGTAGGTCAACCATCCTGCTTTCTTCAGAATTCTGCGGGCTTTAGCTGAAACAATCAATGTTTGTGGTTCTCTGCGGATTGACCTTCCTCCCATGGCTTCTCTTGCAAATTCTCAAAAGGAACAGTAGCTGTTCGTTGAGACGCAGAGAAGCTGGTGGTGTGTTTCTCGTTTAAATTCAAAATGCAACGACGTATGAAATGGAAATACTTTAAACAGCGATTCATGCAGAAGAAAACAAAAAATGGCAAATGATCATACTGTTGAGCCGTGCTGCGCTTGGGTACAAGATTTTTTCGAAAGACGAGCTGACACGTATTTTGGGGAATGATGAGGTTACTCCCCCCCCCCCCCCCCCCCCCCCGCAATATGATAGGTTGTCCCAACCGTCAAATGAAGGAGTTACGTCTGCTTCGTCCGCGAGGCTTTTATGGAGCAGCTTGTAAAAATATGCCATGTCCGCAAAAACAGCGTATTACTGGAATCGAGGTGAAAAGGTAGATCACTTTTAATGTGTAAGCAACTGCAGTGAGTTGATGGAAGTTTGGGAATAAACATTTGTCATAATTAGTGAGTCTCATGCGATCACTGTCACTAGCTCCATAATGATTGGCGGTAATAAATGGTCATGCGGTATATGGTTGGGTCATTAAATTATCACATCATAAGATACAAAGATTCTAATTTCCTTACCCATTGGTGTAAAGGTTACGACTTCAATACCATTAACAGAGCTCAACTGCCGACAGGTGTCCATAACCTTGGCAGAGTTGTTTGTTTCACCCCGCGAACCATAGTCCTTTGTGTATGCAAGGAAGTGTTGTAGGATGTCAAAACTGTAGGCCACTATGCAGGCTTGGTAACCTGTTAATCATAGTGCCATTCACGAGGAAGGAGCGAATAGTGGGCAGGCCGGCTCGTGGTGAGACCTCCTGTTCCAAGGGTTTTTTTATTTATTTTGGTATACCTCCTAGACCATTTCCTGAGTGTGGCGGCCCTAATGGGAATGCCACTTCACTTCCATCCTGATGATCATGGTAGGCCAGCTCGTAATGAGACTCCCTATCCTACAATTTTGACAAAACTGCTTGGCTTATTTGCTCTTTTCTTTCTTGATTTTAATAGAGAACCTTTCCTGTTTATACACAAAGGGTGGTTCAACACTCCTTAAGAGTAGGAATGGTGGAAGAAGCCTAAAAATCCTAATAAGAAGGTATAGACTCTTTGATCTTATTTATGAAAACATATATAAAAGAATCAGCATGATAGAGATAGCCAATCAAAACAGAGTTAGTGGAACAACGACAACACAAGGTGATAAATAAGCATGTCTTTTCCTTACGTGCTTTCACCAATTCAAGGCAGTTATTTATAAGGATAGTGATTTGTGATTTACTGATTCTTGCATACTGTGCTTTTGATTTCATCACATAAGTAGATAGTTGTATTCAAAAAGACTCGAAAGATCATCAGCATTCCGCATCCTTGAGAAGGAGCAAACTATTTCAAATTTTATGAGTAGTGCTTTTTCAAGGAAGGGCACAATAATGGTTGCTGGTTTGAAGAAAGGAGCAGTGGGAATTACTGGTGACGTTCAGTAAAATCAAACAAATGTCGTTCCTTTAGAAAAAGACCGGCAAAAATCAAACAATGTTGTGTTTTTGTGGGGACAACAAAAACACACAAGTGTTGTTCGTTTTGAGAAAGGAACAGCAAAACACTCAAATGCTGTTCCTTTTAGAAAAGGGACAGCAAAAATCAAAAGGTGTTGTTCCTTTTGGAAAAGGAATAGCAGAAATCACAAGTGTTGTTCCTTTTGGAAAACGAACAACAAAAATCACAAGTGCTGTTCCTTTTGAAAAAGGAACAGCAAAAATCACAAGTGTTATTCCTTTTGAAAAAGGAACAGCAAAAATCACAAGTGTTGTTCCTTTTGGAAAAGGAACAACAAAAATCAAAAGTGTTGTTCCTTTTGGAAAAGGAACAACAAAAATCAAAAGTGTTGTTCCTTTTGGAAAAGGAACAGTAAAAATCACGAGTGTTGTTCCTTTTGGAAAAGGAATAACAAAAATCAAAACATGCTGTAACAATATGTACAAAAATAATTCTAAAAATTATGTACAAATTGTAAATAAAAACTTCTTAGTGAGTTACTGGTGGAGGAGGCTTGTCTTCCTCCCGTAGAATCTCCATATCTGTACCTTGGCATAATTGTTGGCAGAAGGACTCCCGAGTAAGTGGTTTGCGATAGAGACAGACTCGATGGCCGTTTTCCTTAAAGGTATACCCAGAACCATCAATGGTAATCAGTGCGAGGGTACCATTTTCATGTAATTTCTGGATTTCATATGGTCCCAACCAACGAGTCTGGAGTTTCCCGGGGAAGTCCTCAAATCTAGAGTCATATAAAAGAGCCCAATCTCCTTCATGGAAGACTCTGTTTTTGATGAGGGCATCATGCCACTTAGCTCTTTGCTGCTGTATCAAGGCAGTATGTTGAAGTGCAGAAAGTCTAATTTCATCCAGCTCATTAATCTGTTGTAATCGATTAGTTTGCACTTCGGTTAAGTCTAACCCCACTTCTTGTGTTGTCCGTAATGTCCGGATTTCAAATTCTATAGGAAAAATAGGTTGTTTCCCAAACATAAGCTGGTAAGGTGAGTGGCCAGTGGTGCTTCTCCATGTTGTTCTATAAGCCCACAGTGCTTCTGGTAGTCTGGTAGCCCAATCGCGTCTATGTGATGCAAGTTTTAGTTAGAATTGTTTCTATTATCTTGTCATTGCTTTCTACTTGCCCATTTGCTTGTGGGTGATATGGGTGGTCATTTTGTGCTGAACATGATAATTGTTGAGTGTTTCCGCTATTCTGTTTCTAGCAAATTGTGGCCCTCCATCTGTGATTATCTCTCTAGGGAGGCCATAGCGTACAAATAGATGGAGCAGGAACTGTATAATAGATTCTTCTGTAGCTCTGGGAAAGGCTTTTGCTTCAACCCACTTGGTGACATATTCTGTTGCTGCTAGAATGTATGTTTTCTGGTTTGAAGGTGGGTTGATTGGCCCCACAAAATCAAGGGCCCATCACTCAAATGGTTCAATGACTAACTATGGTTTCAAGGGCATCTCATCTGAGTGACTAGGGCGTCCCGCCCTCTGGCAACTATCACATGCTTGGACAAATTTCTTTGCATCTTTAAAAATTGTGGGCCAATAATACCCTGTATGTAACACTTTATGTGCAGTCTTGCGATCAGCAAAATGTCCACCACATGGTTGGTCATGGCATGCTTTCAATATATCAAAGATTTCATCTTGTCAAACGCACCTCCTGATTTGCATGTCTGCCCCTGTGTGAAACAAATAACCTCCAATCCAGGAAAATCTGGTACTTCGTTGGACAATCTGTTTTCGCTCATTATGGGTTAGATGTTTTGGTAACTTACCTACTGCTAGGTAATTGGCGACATCAACATAC
>APFE031604309.1:81849-201855 GCA_000404065.3 Pinus taeda | reverse complement strand
TGCCTTGAGAAAAGCGACAAGAGGAATATCCAAATCAATTTTAGTGGCTTGGATATCATGCATTATAGACTTTACTTCACATGCAAGAGCAAGAGGATCATTATTTTGCAGTTCAAGAGTGAAGAGTTTAATCATGAGTTGAATAACTTCAAGTGCAGAATGTGAGTCATAGAGTTCTTTCAGCTTTTGTAAGGCTTCGAAAGTAGTTGAAAATGGCGACTCACCTCTTCACTTACAGATGCTGCGATTAATGCATAGGCTTTACTGTTCTTGTTTTCCCAAATGGCGAGCTCTTTGTCTAATGTAGGCTGTTCTGGCTGTTTGTATTTGTCTTCAATGCACACTCCTTTCCACAACTCATTGAAAATGAGGGTGTGTTTTATCATTCGGGACCACTCAGGATAGTTCTCCTTGCCAGTGAGAACTATTCCCACAATGGATATGATTGAATGCATTGTAAAATCTTGTACTGTAAAAAAAAAACTGTGTACTGTAAAAGATACTTCTGCTGGCAAAAATGTGCTTCAGAATAATACAACCTTATTCTTCCTTCTTGTTTAGGTAAGAATTTTATTTAATATACAAAGAGTAAAACTATATTCTATATAGAATATCAACTACTCAAATACCCATCATAACTTGAATTCTGATGTAATTGGAATTTGTCAAAAAAATGGATGGATGCTTTTCTCAAAAGTGAATGGTATCAAAGCGTTCACTTTTCTCCTCTTAAATAAATCTTCATGAAATAAATCTTCATTAAATAAATCCGCACGCATATATGAGAAATCTGGGTAAAGACAGTCATTAAATAAATCTCTTCACCGCACGCATATATGAGGAATCTGGTAATACGGATTTGAGCGTTTTCAGGCCGTCGGGGTCCAAGAACAAACCCAAGCCTCCAACAATGTCCACCAGACCAAAACGAGTTGGAGCTCCAACCTTGTATTTCACTACCTCCTTGAGGTCACCCTTTGTGAGAATAAGACCAACATTTCCCACCAGCAAAGGAATCAGGTTCTGGTAGGCGGTGTTCCTCGATCACCAGCGGCAATGCTCTCAAAGCTCACGTACCCAGTAGCCGCAACATGCTCTCAGAGCTCACGTACCATCAACGTAGCAGTGTTTCACACCATTCACGCAGTAACTCTCGCAGCAGCACTCCCTCAAGGCATTCAACGCAGCAGCACGGCCTCAAGGCATTCAGCGTAGCAGCATGGCCTCACGGTATTCAACGCAGCGATTCAGAAGGTTTTCAGGTCTGACGCATGGCAGAAATGGCGCAGAATTAATTATGGCAGACAGAGCGCAAAAGACAGACCCCACAGGGGGACAGATTGCAAGACAATGGAAGAAGGGAGTTACAACTAATTTCGGGAGGTGGCTCTGGCACCATGTCAGGCAGGCAATAACTCCTCAAAACAAATTGATTTGTATGTTATTCCTTCAGGTTGGTCTTTATTATATACATGAGGGAGAGACTGTTCACTTCATCTCCCGATGACTGTTCATATTACTTATTATTTATTTACATTAATTATATTCACCCAATCCTGATGATTAGGTGTCAACAGGCACAAGTCAAAGAAGCCAGTCCTTGCTACATTTCCAACAATGAAGTGAAGCTAGGGTTTGGTAGTGATAAGCATGTGATGCACTAGCTAGGGTTTTCTACACTTGGGTGAGCTGTAAGGGTTTTGCATTTCCAGCCTGGGATGAACTGATTTGTTTTACTGTGATTATCTTTCATGTCAAATAGAAAGAGATTGGTTTCTATCCCAAATTATGTTACATATCTGATATAGATCTGATTTTGGGTGAACGTCAGTGGTTTATTATGCTGATGCAATGGACAGCTGGGTTGAATGCTAAGCTGATTTGGCAAGCTTAATATGTGTTTTCAGATCTGATTTTACTGCAGGTTTAGCTGCTGATTGGTAATGTCATTTCCAGATCTGATTTGTTGGTTAGATCTTTCCCTGATAGCTGCTGAAATGAGCTAACCATTAAGTGTTGCAAATGTCCACACTTTGTGTGTTTCCTGTGACGATTTGTTGTTGCAGATTTGGAAGTTTGAATAGGGTTTCTGAAGAAATCAGATTCAGCTTAGCGATGAAACATTTTTGGGTGTAGATCTGTGGCATTTTCTCAGGTGAAATTTTTCATTGGAACACAAAATTTCAACATTTAAATGCCATACATCCTCATTCATGTAATTATCAAATCATATCATTTAATAAGTATTTATATGTAATTCCAATGTGTAATTTTTTATGAAAAAAATTGTTTATAATATACCACATTACCACAAGGAGAAAACTTCAAGCGAAAGGTTTCTTGAACGGATTGGAGTTGCCACCCAATTTTTTGAGATGAGATACGATAAGATAGTTTTATTAATGTCCAATGAATGACTAAATAGGTCAATTGGACTGAAGGATACAACAAGTGTAAGTACAATGTGGGAAGCCAAACGCGACTCCTAGAAAATGGGAAAGCTAAATCTAGGATAAAATGAAAGAAATAACGACACAGTAATAGGAGTTAGGACAACCTCATAAACATGTGTATAATTGGATCATGTAGACAGTAGAAGGCTAAGTGAACAAGTCCAAGGATGGAGGTCGATGATGTCAAGAGTGCTTGAGTTTGATAGCCGATGGAGACCACTAAGTTAATTAAGAGTTAATCTCATATTTAGTGATTGACAATTGGTCTTTTAGGCTTTACCATGTGTCTTTGATTAAGTTAATTGCAAAAACGTATTAATTAGAGATAGAGGAAGAGAGAAAGTGAAGGGGCAAGAACAATGAGTACAACCTCACTAGCTCTTCAACCCATTGCAAAGATGAAAACAAGAACCATTAGATTGATTAAACCAATACCTTTGGTGATTAAACAAATTGGGTAGGAGTGCTAGGGTTTTTTTCCCTCGTAAGTGGGTGAAAACCCTTAACTAGGTGCGTTATTATCTCTAACCTAGTCGAATTCACTACAACTCTCTAGTTGGCCTTAGGGAAAAAGCAACAAAATAGGCAATAAATAAGGATTAGAAACTTACTTTACGTACCTGAGAGATTCTTTTCCCTCTCTTTCAGGAAACAAGGATTATGCCATCTCCAATATATTATTAGTTGTTCCATCTACAAGAGATAGAATGTGAGGAGCATTTCATCTTTATATGCTCCAAATATTGAGATTCACGGGTAGTACCATTGCCTATACTACCCTCTTCCACCATCTTGATTATAAGTTCCTTGCTCTCTTCATATGTGAGCTGATTTTTCATTGATGACTGCTTTACAAGATTTCTCTAGTCCCTCCCCCTAAGTTGTTCATCTCCTTTTTCCCAGACTATCTTAACAACTAGAACTAATAAGTGCCCTACAATTTCTGCTACCTTGAACATGTATGATGTTAGATTGATGAAGTAGCACACATCTTCTTGTTTTGTGACTAAATGATCCACTTTCACGAGGATAGAGGAGTGTGCCTTCCTTTAGGATGGGTCAAACTTGCAACTCAAGTTAGGCAGCTAGACATTTATTACTAGATTCTTCTCTTTGGCTTTTAATGTTATGAAACCTCGTGACCGATTGCCTTTGATTTCCTTCCAAGCTCACCTATCCAGGTTCTGTTAGTCTCCAACTATGTTGAACATAAATACTCATTACTAGGGCTATTGGAGGTAGATTGATATTCAATTATTCTTGTAAGGTCATCCTAGACAACCAAATTGTTAAGTGCTCATAATTGGTATTAATCATGTAATGAACATAAACGCTCATTACTAAGTCTAATGTAGGGCAGATTAATATACAATTATCATTGTATTGGATTGTTATTTTGTTGATTTGGGTTCACTAAATTGACACTCCCCAAAGGACCTTATTAAGCATTACATTGGTACATTTAGAGTGATTGATGCGAACAATGTTGTTTCAATTCACTCCTTTACATCTACCTCTATACCAATTGTTACGTAGTGTCTCTCTCTGTCTAGGGTTTACTTAGTGAGTTCATCCTTTGTTACTTTCCTTTTAGTTGTTTTCACTTATATCTCTTTAAATTTTAGCTTTTAGGGATGGCCTTGGCACTTGCACATTATGCTTGTAACTATTTGTGTTTTCCAGTCCTATTGACCTATTCTTCTCGTCATTTGTGGGCATTAATAAAAGTTCGTGGATACCATTAGAAGCTTCAAAGAAATGATGATGGAATTTCATTATTTAATATTGGACGAATTGTAGAAATGGGGAAGTTGTAGAGGCTTTGAACCAAGGTTGCATGAAGCGGGGACGAAGTAGGGATGTTTTTTGAAAGTGAAGCATCAAAAGTCTCATTTTCCAAAAATCCTTGAAAGTGAAGCATGTTAAAAGCATATATATATATATATATATAGAGAGAGAGAGAGAGAGAGATCATTGCATTTACATTCAAAAAAATATCTAGAGTAATATGCCTGATCAATGATTTTGACTTGAGTGAAGGGTATGTTTTTGCTAAGGCCATGACAAAGGAGTTCAATAATCAACACCACCAACATTGGGATATATGGCTTGGTGCTCGTGATTAAATGTCAATCACATACCCTCAAACATGATATAATATAATGAAATGCCACAATACCATTGATGTTGAAATCTTAAAAACTATTAAGTTTGCTGAATTTTGAATTGGATATGAAATTCTATTTTCTTCATACAAAGTCCGATAAGGTTGGAACCACTCTCAAACATTCAGAGTCATTTCATGGTGACGTTAAAAATCTAAGTAAAAAGATGAAAATGATGCTCCCTAGATGCTTCTTTATCTTTCATTTTCATCCTTTTACTTTAAGAATTTAACATTACCATTAGGGAGCATCTAGGAAGTGTCAAGGGAGCATCAAGGGAGCACCTGGAAGCATGGTTCCTCACATAGTGGTTTGAAAATTTAGAAAAAAAGAAAACTTCTCGTGGAACTGTGGTTTAAGCCTACGAAACCATGCCAGAATCGTGGTTCATGCCTGCTTAACCGCAGTTCAAAACTATCACAGTTCTGAAAGTCCAGGAATTGTGAAAAAGTGTTTATGTGAATGTTTATATAGTTAGATTTAATATCTATGGTAAATGATAAATATTTGATTAGGCAGCCTAGATCTATCTTAACTCCGGGTCTACAAAGTGCCGAGAGGGACCAAATCTCTTTTCACTGTAAAAGATTTTTGCACTCCAAGAGATTTGATCCCTCTTGGTGTTTGGTAGATCTAGAGTTAAGATGGATATATATATATATATATATATTAATATATATGTATATATAATTATATATATATATATAGTATATATATATATATATATTTATATATATATATATCATTGCATTTATATTCAAGAAAACATCCATAGTGCCAAATTAGTTGCAGAATATCTCAAAGCATGCATATTGTACACAAATCAAGTTAGAAATGGCATCCATAGTACATTAATGATTAATTATTCGAGCATCAACCATCTAGAATCTGAATTTAGTCAACATTGCCAATTTTGATCAAATTGCCTAATTCAAGTCTTATAATATGGTAGAAAAAGCTTAACGAACCTGATCAATGATTTTGACTTGAGTGAAGGGTACATTTTTCTAAGGCTGTGACAAAGGAGTTCAACAATCAACACCACTAACACTAAGGTACATCTAGGGCTTGATGCTCTTGATTAAATGTCAATCACATACCCTCATTCATGATATAATCCAGTGTTGAAAATATCAGTATCGACAAAATATCGACGAAGGTCTTGAAAACATCTTTTCGGCAATATCGGCGAAAATATCAACGAAATATCAGAAAATATCAATGAACATAAAAAATGCACAATATATTCATTTTTTTTTCTTCAGATTTTTAAATATATAAAGCAATAACAACATGAAATAAACTCATTGGCACTTAAATACGAAGAAAACACTGATATATACGCTGTAGTGGATGTAAAATAAAAATGATACATCAAAGGTGGTACCAAATCTTGTCGATCCCTGATAATTGTCCAATCAAGGACTCAAATGTGGAGAACCAATACAAAATAACATCACATATACAAAAGTATCTCATCATCATGAGTTATATGTAGAAAAACAAATAAAACTAGCAACTAGCTATCTGAGATCAGTGCCCTCTCCCCCTTTTATAGGAAAACATGATGGGTTGTTTGCCTGGCCTGTCCCTAGCAATAGAAGGCCCTGACCCTACACCTAATGTCAAATAATCACTGTTGGGTATGGAGTTGTGCTCTCCTATATCTATAGCAAATGGTGTTGACGCTGACACTCCCACAGTCTCCTCCTCCTCCTCTTCCTCCTCTTCCTTCTTCTCATGCTCCTCGTGCTGCTTTTCTCTCGAGTCCTACTCCTGTTTCCCCTGTACTAATGGCTTATCTAACCATGACACTCCCACAGTCTCCTCCTCCTCCTCCTCCTCTTCCTCCTTCTCCTCCTCCTCGTGTTGCTCCTCTCTCGAGTTGTCCTCTTTTTTCCCCTATACTAGTGGCTTATCTAACCATGTAGGGGATTCCTCCAAGATGGGCTCCTCAGACTCCACCCTCCATTGAGACAATACATCAATATTGTCTAAGGAAATGGCATCTGGATCCGTTGGTTTTTCTATTTGCTTCACTCGAAGTTGAAGATTGTAATGCACATACACTAAATCATTGAGGCGTGAGAACTCTAAATTGTAAGAGTGTCAAAAAAACTAATGAGTCTTGACTCTTGACAATTGAGGGTCATAAACTAAAACTACAAGAAATGTAATTGCTCAACTGAAGGTTGAAGCTCAAAGTTATACCTGTTGCGCTTTTTTGAGTTTATTTTCTCAAATGCACTCCAATTGCGCTCACACCTTGAAGAGCTACAGGTTTGACTTAGGATTCTTATGGCCAATTTCTGCAAATTTGGTGCCCTTGCACCATAGTTTCACCACCAAATATCTACAACAAAATAAAGAAATAAAAAAGTTAAAAACTTAAAACATAATTAAACTTTCAAATAGAACATAATTGAATTTAAAAAATCTAGAATTATAAATAAGTAAATTCTAAATTGAAATTTCTAATGAGTCATGACTTGTCACTTACATTGCATGAAGAGGGTCCTTTCCCTAATAGCATCATCAAATCCAAACGGGCCAACGCAATCCCGATAAAAGTGTATCTCGTGATTGATTTTGCTACGAATCTTAGGATCAGGTACCATCCTATGAATACAAGAATGGAGCCCTTTCATCACCTCACCATCAAAATCAAAGCCGCATTTGTATGAAAATGCGGGGTTGAGGAAGCGTGCTAATGCATGAATGGGTCGATGAAGCATCCTTTCCCATTGACTATCAATCACATCTCATAACATCATTTGTCTATTAAGCCCAACAAAACCCTTGTCTGCATAATAAGCACGAATGGCCTCCTTGGCCCTATCCATGGCCGCATACAAATAAGGCATTGCAGGCTTTCCTCCATCTACCAATCTCAAAACCTTTGCTATAGGTTCACTAACTGAGCACACTTCTTCTACTCACCTGCCAAAATGTGTCAGTGTACACCATTTTTGCAATGGCTCTCCCATCCCGTCTCCTGCTGTATCTACAATCACAACACTCATCAAAAACAAACATTTTCTTCAACTCAAACTGGCATCGAAGCAAATATTGAAGAGTAATAAATTTGGTGGCAAAACATGTGATTGCAGGACACCACAACTCCTCGTTTCTAGTGTATCTCCTCATTAGGCTAAGAACAAAATCATGGTTATATATAAACTTGGGGATCTCCTAGCCATATCAATCACCTCCTTGATGAAGATGAGTTTCCCCATATCCTCACGCAACAAATCAATACAATGTGTTGCACATGGAGTCTAGAACAATGTGCAATGCCTCTCCATAAGCATCTTGCATTATCTGTTATGACTTGCAGCACATTCTGCACACCAATCTCCCAGATGAACCCTTCTAACAACTCATATCAATACTGCATCTTTCATATGTGTTGATGCATCCACTAATTTAATAAACATGGTACCTTTAGGACAATGTACCAAGAAATTTAGAAAGGTCCTACCCTTCCTATCTGTCCAACCATCAGACATCACTATGCATCCAGACACCTCCCATGTCTGTTTCAACTCTGCCAATCTAGAGTTGATGTCCTTCTTTTCTTCTTGAAGGATTGGCCCCCGCAACTCCTCATATGTAGCACTTTTGTACCTTGGGCCCACAATAGCTATAGCATCACACATTGGCTACCAAAATGGATTGGTTCTGGGGTTGCTAAGAGGTAAGTCGCTCCAGAAAGGACACCTCCCCATAACTCTATTTGCTTCTTGCTTCTCCATTTTTTTAAAAACTGATTTTATGGAAGGTTGTGCTCCATGTTCGGTTCATGGAACGTTAAAAGATGACCTCCCACTCCCAGTAAGATTAGCACTAGCAGGTGACGTTGTGCAGCCCCTCCCACTACCCTCAGCATCAAAATCGGAAGAAGATATCCCAAAAGATTTACTTGCACGTTTAGCCTTGTTTCTTTTTGCCTCTTCCTTCTTTCTCTCTTTTAAATTTTTCATCAATTGCTTGAAGAGATTTTTGTATAAGCTCCACATGAGATTCCTAACAAATACCAACTTCATGTCCAGGGAGTCTAGCTAGATGGTATTTTGATCGCGTAATGCCTCCTGTCATGTTGTCCCCACACAATTTTCATGTTAGAAATGCCTGATTTGTCCCACCATCAGGGTCCCCATACTCCCAAAATGGGTTGTCCAATGGCTTTGGCATATTTGTAGTGGATTAATTCAAACCTAGGGCACCAGAAAAACAAAAAATAGCATTAAACCCCCATACACAAAAAATAATAGCCAGATATTTTTTTTACTACATTACTTGCAATGAAAAATGACACTAAGAGGATGCATAAGAAAGTTAAAAAAGAAAAATGAAGCTTTTTGTCCAAATATAAAGAAAACCCTTGCATTGGCTCATGGGCATGAAAATCATAGCAAATAGAAGAAAAACAAAAAAGCAAAATGTTGGTAGGCAAAGAGGAAAGCAAGCATAACCCTAACTCTATGAAAAAAATCTTTAACATAGTTGTTTTTAAGAACATACCTGTTAATGGAAGAAATGAAGTTTGTTTCATTGTTCTTGAATCTTTGATCCACAACAAAAATTTGGTTGGTGATGATAATGGCTATTTGATCCTCAATTCCTCCTTGAAAACCACCACAAAGTTCTTTCCCTTCCTTCTCCAAGACTAAGAAAGAAAAATGAGCAAATAAAAGTAAAAAAAATAAAATTGCTTTTGTAGCCACGGCCCAGCTTTCTTGGCGATATTTTAGGTCGTCGCGCAATATTTTGCTGAGATATCGCCGATATTTCGGAAATGTCGCGATATTTTCAAAACGGAAAATATCGCAATATTTACTCGGCGATATCTCATTTTGCCAGAAATATCGCGATATTTTCGAATATCAGCAATATTTCGGCGATATTCTCAACATTGATATAATCTAATAAAATTCCACAATCCCATTGATCTTGAAATCTTTAAAATTGTTAACATTGTTGAATTTTGAATGGGATACGAAATTGTATTTTCTCCATATGAAGTACGATGAGGTTGGAACCACTCTAAAACGTCCTGAGTCATTTCATGGTAATGTTAAAAAATTAAGTAAAAGGATTCATGGTAATGTTAAAACCTTAAGTAAATTGATGAAAATGAAAGATATTTCATCCTTTTACTTCAAGAATTTAATATTACCATTAGGGAGCATCTAGGAATTGTCTAGGGAACATCAAGGGAGCCACCTTGGGAGTGTCTAGGGATCATGGTTCCTCACATAGTGGTTTGAAAATTTCAAATAAAAAAAGAAAATGCCCCGCAGAACTGTGCGAGCAGTTTCTGGAACTGTGGTGGAACCGGAGTTTCGCCTGTGGAACCATGCTGGAACTGCAGTTCAGGCCTACTGAACTGGTGACAGTTTCAATTCCTGAAAGTCCAAGAACTGCAAAAAAGGGCAAAATCAGAACCGTGGTTCCACTCGATGATCACTTGCAGATCTGTCCGGGACGCGAATCCACCTCCTGAACTGGTGGCAGGTCCGAAAGTCCAGGAACCACAAAAAAAGGGCAAAATCAGAACCGTGGTTCCACTCGATGATCGCTTGCAGATCTGTCCAGGACGTGAATCTGCCTCCTGAACTGGGGGGAGGGGAACGGTTCCTACAATTCTGCTTTGAATAAAATTTGAATCAGCTAAAGCCTGATTTACAATAACTAAGAGATGACCTGTGTCTTTTTGCGTTGACGTCTTTTTATGGGACATGACCTATTTTTGCATATGTTGGAAGCTGCTTTGAAGAGCGCTTGCCATTTTAGTGCTGGTAATGGCATTCTGATAGTGAGAGAACTGTTTCAAGAGGATTGTCAACTTCTATCTGGAGATGAATTATTCAGTAAAGAAGATTGTTCTGAAGATTGTAATTATAATAAATAAGAGTGTTAGTAGAGTGATGGATCGTTAAAAAAAAATACATCAATATTTTCCTTTTAAATATATATACTTTTATCGTCTCAGGAGGACAGTTCAATTGGTGATCAAAGTAATGTGAAATCTGTGAAAACTGAGAGATCCAAGGTTCAAATGTCCCCGGCTGTGACCCGGTTTACGGGGAAGAGGATGGGCCATAGACCCCCAGAGGTTTACTAGTAGTAATGTGTCAGGGGGCCTGCTGGGTTCCTTTGGATACAATATATATATTATATATATATATATATATATATATATATTTTATCATTTCTGGAATTTGTCTTTATTTATTTGGATATTTTTATATTGATGAAGACATCGGACATTCATTTCAATAGTATAATCTATATTGATCCTTATTTACTGTTGCCTTGTTTCTATTAGCAGGTTAAAGTATGTGATATTTGTGGGGATACAGGTTATGAAGAGATGCTCGCTGTCTGCAGCATGTGTAATGATGGTGCTGAGCACATGTATGTATTCTAGTTTACTAATAGAAGGATAGACAGTGGTATCAGCTGATGTGTGGTTTCTTGGAATTAGCTAAAAAGACTTTTGCAAAGGTGCTTCTGATGCATGGTTTCTGATGTCTAATACCTTCCTATTTACTTATTTTTTGATAGTTACTGCATGCCAATTATGTTAGACGAGGTACCTGAAGGTGACTGGCTCTGTGAAGGCTGCAAGTTGCAGCAGAATGCAAATGTCAAGAGAGTTGAGACACCTCCAAACTTGAGAATGGTGTTGAAGCCGGCATGCCTGACCAGCAGGAAACATAACTATGGTACATTACGCTCTAGGCTTTCAGCTAAATTGGACAAAATGAAGTTAGGACCTGATAGACAGAGAGCCATTAAAGGTACTCTGAGCTGTCAAGTGTCTACAAAAAGACAGGCAGAGGGTTTTGTAGTGGGATCTCCGATGAAAAAGTTGGCCTTTCAAGCTTCTAATGGACATTCAGGTTCGTTAATTTCCAATGCAAAGCATATCCTTTGTTGGGAGAACTCATTCAAAGCATCAAATGTCACGAAAGTAAAAGTATCCACTACTGTATCTCCAACAGCAAATTCATTGAGCAGTAGCAGTAGTCTTCATGACAGTGATAATTCTTCAGCTTTATTGAAAGCTTCCTCCCCAAGCTCATCTACAAAGTTGCAATCTTCAAAGAACAAATCTGTCTCTTCGAATGGTTTGGCCACTGACCCTTCAGCATTCGCCGGGACAAGCAAGGCTGGTAACAGTGTTTCATCTACTGGCCTTGCTGCACTTACTGGTAAATCACCAACAGATAGAACTTTGCCACCTGCAAGATTGAGCAATATTGAGAAATTATCTGCAAGCCCCAAGATTGTAAATGACTTCACTAAAGCAGGTTATCATGGTAAAGCAGCTAGAGAAAATACGAGCAACATCTGCGCAGTTGGGGGATTTTCCAAATCTTTGAAATCCACAACAAATTCAAATTTATCAGCCCTTTCAGAATCAATGCTGACATCCGATATTCAAAATGTAAAAATAAAAGAAATGAGAACTGGAAAAGTAAGAAGAGATGTATCAGATATTTCAAGAAGCAAATCTATGGAAGTGCCTTTATGCATTTCTAGAGATCCAGTATCTGCAGGAGTAGCAAATTTTGAAAATCTTGCCACAGATGGTATAGGTGTCAAGCCAGTGACATGTGAAATAAAGGATTCATCTAAGTCAATACGGTCTGAAGAAAAAAAAGTTGTTGCTCCAACACAAGTGCTACCGCATTCCAATAAGAAAGAGCACAGTTCTATAAGGTCTTCAGGTACCTCTAGCACATTTGATTTAAAGTGTAATGCTTTTGTATTCTGTCATGCCTTGTCCAGTTTTCATAATTAGAAAAGATTTCATTGGCTATGTTTATTCTTGTTTGTGGTGTATTCAGGTGAGGGACAGGCACAGTTAAAAGCATTGCCTAGCAGGATTCAAGAAGGTGCTGCAACAAACAAATTACAGCAATCTGCCTCAATTGAGGTGGTGCATAACATTGCAGCAAAGAATTTGAAAAGCTTGTCTCACACAGATACAACTTCTTTAGTGAAATTGATGGCAGAGGGAAATGTTTCCTCCATTGAGGATAGTAAAAAGAACAGCTGCACCAGAGTGGTAGCAGAAGGTTACCCTTCTGAGCATAGTAAAAAGGGTGGAAGTCTTCATAGCAAAACATCACCAAATAATAATCTTGTTCAGGAGACTAAGAAGAGTGGCAATTCAGAGAACTTTTCTTCATTAAAGCTGTCTTCACGAAATCATACATCAGTGGTGGGAACTACAAGGTGCTATAAATGTAAACAATTGGGTCATTCTGCTCAGTCTTGTACAAAACATAGTCCTGCAGAAGCTGGAAGTAACCGTTCCCGTGTTTCTACTCGTATATCTCCTACAAGAAGCTCAAAAGAAATTTCAGATAATGACATTCACAAATTGAACACTCCAGAGGAGATTGCATTTCCAGGTAACATTACAGAATGTAAAAACAGTCAAAGTTCAGGGAAAAAACAACTGAATTTTGACTCTGATGTAAGAGACCATGTCCAGTGGGCAGGGAGTGATTCACCTAGGCAGGTTTCTGGAATTCGGGAAATGTCCTATGCTGACCACAAATTGAATTCTACATTACTCTCAAAGGGCACCACAGACTTGAATGGAAAGCTAGATTTTAAGAACCCAAAGAACAAGGAGTTTTCTGCTTCAGACGTGGACTTGGCTGGTTGTTCTATTGGTGCACCACAAATTTTGGCATCTAGGCCATGGAAATCTCCTTTGTATAATCATTCTAGTGCTGCTTCAAAGATTAATGAAGAGAGTATTTCACACACGGGCTCTAATGAAAGGAAGAGAACAGATCAGGTTGCTAATAGTCAGAAGTATTTATACCAGAGAAGGTTGGGAGAGGGTGAAGGTCAATTTCTTTCTAGGGATAGTAATCATATTTCAATGACTGCTATCACCCAGTCTGCAGTTCTTCCAGCAGAAGGTACAGTTGTAGCCATTGGAGGAAACACATCTTATCGCCTGCCCTCTGCTTCAGATGCAAGTTACCAACCACATACAGAATCAAGAGTGGTTCCACGTCCGCAATCTTCTCATCCAGAAACTGTTAAAGCAACAATTTTACCAGAGCACAACTTTTTATGGCAGTATGATACCTTCTGTTGTTTCTAAAGGTTTTCTGTTAAAGTTGTTTTGAATTCATCATATTCATCTGTACATGTATGTTTGAGGTTGTCATTGCCTCCACTGGGTTTCATTTTTGATTCCATTTTGCAGAGGTGGCTTTGAAGTGAGAAACAAGGCAAATTCTTTCAACTATTTTGGTGGAATACAAGCTCATGCATCGACATGTGCAGTACCAAAAGTACTTGATGCTGTGAAGAAGTTTTCTTCAAAACTCCAGTTAGAGGAAGTTCCTCGCTGCAGCTCCTGGCCATGGCAGTTTCAACACAGTCACCCAAGTGATGAGAGTATTGCACTCTATTTTTTTGCCAAAGATCATGAGAGGTATAGAGATAACATGTTCACGATCACATTTGTGAAACTTGCTGATTTACATATCTAGTTTCTCAAACAAATTTTTGTGACCTTTTTACCCTTTTTACTTTTTGTGATCAACCTTTTTAATCTGATTTTTTGAGGAAAAAACTTGTCATTTCAAGGAGGAATTTTTTTTTGTCAATATTCCTCATGTTTGATGAGTTTCCTAGTTGATTAAAGCTAGATTTTTGTATCTTTTAGCTATGGAAAATCCTACCGACTACTCCTTGAGCATATACTCAAGAACGACTTTGCTCTGAGAGGAAACTTTGATGGTGTTGAGCTTCTAGTTTTTCCCTCAAATCAGCTTCCACAAAAATCTCAGCGTAAGTTACAGAATTTCCCATTTGACATTTTTCTCTGTTTTAGTATTTTATTGGATATTCCCAACTATTCCCCATCCTTTTTTGTTTTATCAATCCTTCCAAGTTTTTTTAATTATTTGTTGTCTCTTTGTATCCAGGCTGGAATAGACTTCTCTTTTTGTGGGGTGTTTTTAGGGGAAGAAATTCAAGTTGCTCTGAATCATCTACATGTGCAGGTGACAATGTTCAGGGAAATTTTTGAGAAAATGTCCTTAAACTTTCAGCAATTTGTGTAAATAGTTTCTCATGAGTTCATCTTTATTTGTCAACAACTGCATTTTCTGCAGCAGAAGGCATGGATTCTGAGAAGGATGGAGGTGGAGAATCATGTACCCGGGCAAGGGCTCTTAGAACTTTCGGGAACGAATTGTCACCATCTGTTTCAGATCAGGGTGAAAAACAAAATGGCAGTTGTTTAAACATCCCAAATACATCTTCTGTTAAAGACAGGAAAGTCTGCAATGCACAGAAGAGTGATGATGATTCTTCTGCCCACTTAGTATTAGTTGAAAATAATTCAGTGAGATTCAGTGATCTTGATTTGCCACCCGGTTTTGAGACTCTCACAGCAAAGAAGCCTCGTAATATAAAGGATGATATCATTTGCCAGGTACTCTTCTTTCATATCTGAAGACATATAGAGGAGATGGACACAAATGGATAGAAATGGTTTGAGCTTTGAATAGTATTACAGTATAGCTTAAATGTTAATCTAAAGCTGAGCTCCCAATTTGAAAGTTACTTCGCTTTTCAAGCCAGCAATATCCTTCACATGGGTGGGGTTTTTTAATGTTTCATAGCTATAGAATTATCAAGGTTGAAAGCAGTAGCTCATGGCAGAAATGGAATTTTTTGTGCTTTACTAATGTTCTATTTACCATGTGCAAGTGAATTAGAATAAGGTAAAAAAATGCGTAAGGTACAGTACAAGGATTTTCCCCTCTTCCCACTCATGCAAGAATAGCTAACATATTACACTGGGTACTACAGTCAGAATCTCTTATATACTTTATAATGAAAAACCATTAGCAGCTTCATGAATTGGAAGATTTTCTATTAAGTTATGGAACACAAAACTCCTGTATGACTAGTGGTACTTAAAAAATTTGTCTAAAGTTCACAATGATTTGACTGAAGGAAGAAGAGAGTGGTCAGTCTAAGCAAAAATGACCTGAAGGGCCAATAAATTTCTCTGCATAAAACTAAGTCTCTGAGAAGGAATGCCCTTTAGTGCTGGCAGCAGGGAGACAAGACACAGAAATGTGATGAGATATCTTTCTAAAGAGATCTAGCAAAGATACACTCCTAGAAGATATGTTTCAAATCTTTTTTTCTTCCACACAGCAAATGTTCATCAGTGAGATCTGATCTAGCTAGCCTGCGTTTGCCTGGCAAGGCATGCAAAATAGTTGGCCAACTCTGACTCTAAGCTTAAAAGCAGAAGGATCTCTCTAAATAGAGTCAATCCTTATAAACCATTTGTGTTCTTAATCGTTTAATTTAACCGATAGTTTGCCTTATCTGTAAGTGATGCTCTTTGTTTGATCGTCTACCCATACATAATGTGCGTATCATACTTATAGATGTCCTTGCCATTTAACAAGAGTCTTTCCTTCTACCATGGGTCTAGATAATTTAAGGCCACTTTGAATTTGTCACTGTTGATTTGCGGTAGGCATCGGATGTGCTCTAAGCCTCAAATTTTGCAGGGAGGCTTGGGCACAAGTATTCCAAAGAACCTAGAAAGCATTTTGGGAAATTCCACCCAAAAGTGATTTTATTAAAATAATTAATATTTTTTAATGGGGTTCCTAAGTCTAAACTTAGGAAAATTAAAATATTAATGGGTATTAATCTAATAAGGAGTGAAACTTCTAGAAAAAGCCATGGATTAAGTCAAAACAATATGAGCTTTTTGATTATGTTTTAATCTAGGCTGTTGGTTGTCCAATAGGAAGATATAAGATTCAAGAAGGGACTTGAGGGTCATTTGGAAAACACACTAAGCAGATACTCAATTGTCCAAGAGAGATCAATTTTCTCACTGGTCGAAGTTTGGCAAGAGAAAATCGATTTAGAGGGAGAGTTGTAGGTGGAGGAAAGACAAAGAGGGTTCAACACCAGTGAGGGAGATAGGGACAAAGACACAGAGTAGCAGAAGGAACAACGCTGGGCAGATTGATGCTGGGAGAGGCAGCGCTGGCTTGAGTGATGCAGCCATTGCACAGGCCAGTCCAGAGGCCAGAAAAATTGACGCTGGGCAAGACAGGGAGATGCAGAGGGTCAAGGAACCTCTCTCTTGGGTTAGACACTTGTTCAGGAACGTCTGTAAATATTTCTCAGTTCTATACCGCTGGGTGAAATTTTGTACATGTTGATTTTTGTTGAAGAATAATAGAACTCTCATCTGCTGCACCAATTTTCCCGCATTTGGTTTTTCCGGGGAAAATTGTCCAAAAATAACTATTTTATGGTGTTTGTATATGTGCCGACATTTTTCTTACATTTAATTTCTGCAATGTTTTAATTGTGAAGACTGCAGTACAATATGTTTTGATATTTGCAGTAAGAAAACAGTAGATATCTTATCTCTGAAGTAATAAGTAGAAGTCATATTAATCACTGCAGTAGGATTTCCATTTTAGAAATTTTCAGTCACTTGGGTCAATATTGAAATGATGTCCATAATAATACTAAGATATATCTTCTGATTGTTGCGGTTCCGAACAAGATCTCTCCATGAGAACTGACTGATCTAATTTCTCACTATCCCAAAGATTTTGTGTGGATACCTTTTCTAGCAATTGAAGAGGTTGCCGTAATGAGTCTGCAGGTGATCTGAATCACCATATGTTTCTAGAAGCCAAATTTCTGACATGTCTCATCCTTTAAAGTTCCAAGAGAGGTGTTGAGAGACTCATTTCGATGTAGATGAGTGAGCCAAGCTTGAGTCTTAGTCTAAATGCAGGAGGAGTCCTCTAAATAGAGTCAATCCTTTCAAGCCATTTGTCTTCTTGATGGTTTAGTTTCTATCTGCAGTTTTCCTTATTTGTAATTGATGATCTTTGTTTGATCAACCCATACATAGCATGGGTATGATACTTATATATGTGCTTGCCATTTGGCTAGAGCCTTTCCTTCTATCACAGTTCTGGATAATTTAAGGCCACCTTGAACTTGTCACTTGGGTAAATTACCTAGATGATTTCCATGATGATATTTCTTTATTTCTTGTGAAGATTGTGGTTCAGAGCAAGATCCTTTAAGAAAACCCATCTACTTTCTCACTATCCCAAAGATTTGATCATGTGAGGATACCTTTTCTAACGAGGGATTTCAGATCAGGCGTGAAGAGGTGGCCCCAGCGAGCCTGCAGATGATCTGAAACACCATATGTTTCTAGAAGCCAAATTTCTGGCATGCCTTTTCTCTTTAGAGTTCCAAGAGAGGTGTTGAGAGACCACTTGCCATGTCAGACACTGAGCCAACCTTGACTCTAAGCTTAAAAGCACAAAGATCCCTCTAAATAGAGTCAATGCTTTTTAAGCCATTTGTCTTCTTGGTGGTTTAATTTCCATATATATTTTTCTTTGTGCAAATGATGCTCTTTGTTTGATTGACCCCCCATAGATAGCATGGGTGTCATTCTTATATATGGGTTTGGCAGAGACTTTCCTTCTAGCACAGTTCTGGAAAATTTAAGGTCCCTTTGAAGTTTGAACTTTTCACTTGGGTCAATGACCAAAATGATGTCCATAATAATACTTCTATATTTCTTGTAAAGGTTGTAGTTCCTAGCAAGTTCCCTCCAAGAAAAGCAATCTACTTTCTCACTATCTCAAAGATTTGACCTGTGAGGACACCTTTTCTAGCAAGTGATTACATGTTAGACTTGAAGAGGTGGCCCCACTGACCCTGCAGTGATTTGAAATTGAAACACCACGTGTTTCTAAAAGTCAAATTTCTGCCATGTCTCATCCTTTGAAAGTTCAAAGAGAGGTGCTGAGAGATTACTTGTCGCGTGTTCCATATTCTCTCAAGGATAGGAGATCCTTCAATTATGAAGTTCAAGGCATTGCACACAATGTCAATAAAAGTGAAAAATCTGAAAAATTGTCATGATTCATACCAAAAATTTGAGAACTTGCCATGATTTAATGCCTTAGGAGGATTTTTCGACAAACATCACTTTGTCTGCCTCTAACAATCCACGTAGCTGTCAAAATTAGTTTCATTGTGCAAATCAGTGAGATTTTTGTAAGCCCTGAACATCCTTTGTCTTTCTCGAAGGTGTAAAACTCCCAAAAAAGCACAAGGGAAGCCCCCTCTTCCCACCTGGTTTACCCTAACAATAATTACAGAGAATCCACTCCAGCTTATCATAACTGGACACATTGGGAAACCAACAACAAAAATAGTCTGCATGGCTTGTTGCAAGAATCCAAGAGATACTGCAATCCTTCCAATCAGTGTAATTTCCTTATTAGGCCATCTTGGTCTTGTTCCTCACTTTAGGCAACGTATGTATTTTCAAGAGAGACATTTAGATCAATGGGGATCCCAAAATATCTAGCTATGGTCCCTTCTAGGATTCTTTTTTAGGAAGCATCCTGCAAGGATAAACCAACATGAAGATATTTTGAAAATACTTGTGAAATTTTTATCAAATAACTAGATCATCCTCTATTAGAGTGGTGCCACTAGGATTTGAAAGTGCAAGAATCTGCTTGGATTTATGCTTGCACTTTAAGTGCTGAAAGAAAAACTTAGAAGGTGCATCCCATCAGCCATCCATTGCACCGTGCACATGATCCCTAATCTTGGTCCCTCTGGCTTTATAATCTTCAAAGACCCACAACTATTTCACTCATATCCCGTTGAATTTGTGCATTAAAGGGATCCACTTCAACCATTTGTTATGCAAGTTGAAGTTGATTTTATAGTTGTTCTTGCTTACCTCTCCCATTTCTATTGACCATCTTGCCCCATCCCCAAAGGAACTTGGTGGTGTGAAGAATGGCCACCTCACACCAAAGAACTAATCCACTATCCCTTATAAGGGAGGCACTAAATCACACACCTTGCAATTGTGCTTTGATAGTGTGCAGACTCAAGAAGTGAGATATTTTGTTTGAAGATAGAAGGGACCTTATGCTGACTATAAGAACCAATTACCATATAGGTGGATATAGGAAAATGACTAGAATTAGTAATGGACAAATTCACATGAACAAAGTGTCACCCAATAGAAAAGAATGTAGTCGCATAGGAATTGGATAAAACTAATCAAGTCTAGCTTGAATGTAGTACCAACTAAGCTGTCTATTGGACCATGTATATAACATGCCTATGCAAAAGTTAATTTGGCCTCAAACCTCTAGCGCGCCTAGTAGTCATTTGTTGACCATGTATACCAACATGCCTATGCAAAGTTCATTTGGCCTCACAATCTCTAGCATGCCTAGTAGTCATTTGTTGACCATGTATATCGACATGCCTATGCAAAGTTCATTTGGCCTCATAACCTCTAGCATGCCTAGTAGTCATTTTTTATCATTCTAGGCTTGTTTCTTATTAAATCGAAGTATTAGTTTCCTTCCCTCCAAAATTTTCCATGTCTTCTCAACCATGTTGAAATTTTCCCAGATGATCCACTCAATAGCAAGCAACACATGGGTCATCCAATGTCAGAGCTGCGTACAACTGATAGTATCATTGGGAGCATGCACCAAACGAAATTCCTATGCCTTGCCAGCGAGCAGGATGGTCATCCAACAACAGTGGGCCATGGGGTCTTCCCCTTGATCAATAATATGAAGAGCTAAACTAGAAGCTATAGCACAAATAGCCCCCCATTTTGTTAGAAAAAGTGTGCCAAGCACAAGTGTTTCCTAAGGCTCGGTGTCTAGGCTAGGAAAAAGTGTCCAACATGACCCCTTGACATAACTTTATGAGATATAAAGTCATAAAGTGACTTTTTGGGATTTTAAATGAAAATGTGACTTAGGGGATAAAGTGACTTAAGTGGGTCAATGTGAGATTAAACCCCCACCCGTTATCTCAATGGCTAAGATCTAATCTTAACCATTGCATCATAGGGTTAGGTCAATTTTCATTATGAGAGAACAAAAAGGAAACTCAAGGGAGGAAAAGGCACCATTTACATGCATTCTTCATGAGCTTCGGAGAAGAGGAGAAGGGGGATGAGAGAGCAAGTACAGCAGGAGAAGACAATACAGCAACAAAGTACAGGAAGGAGAGGACACAAATTTTGAGGCAAGTAACATCATGAAATTCAAGTGTCTGCCTGTGTCAGTGTGATTTTCGAGGTGGTTTGACAGGCATTTATTGCTGGCTGTCAGAGCTGCTACAGAAGTGTGATAATTGAGGGGACTAGGTACAATTTTCAAGGGAGTGACTGCATTAATTGCAGTCTGATCAGCGTGAAAATCATGGGAGCGAGGAATGATTTTCAAGGGAATTTCTGCTGCATTAATTGCTGTCAGAAAGCAGTGCCAAAATCAAGAAGCTGGGCATGATTTTCGAGGGACAGCAGCACAGATATGTCATAACAGGGTTTTGGTGAGCCATATCTGCATGTCCAATATCAACAGCGAATTAATTGGCTTTGTTGAAGGCCAAGGACTAAATAACAATGTGGGTGAAGTGAGCAACAATGTATTTACATAAGGATAGATTAGACCTTGACCACAATGATGGATCAAACTTTGAGAGCAAACCTTGATGATTCAGACCTTGAGAGCAGATCTTGACATAACCTTGTCTAGGAGTAGAGTTTAGGGGTTTAGTTTTTAGATGTTTAGGGTGTTGGAAGTTTTTCAACTAAAAAGATGTTTTTGGGGGGCATTGATGGGTCATAAAAGCACTGGAAGTTTCAGGATCCATTTCATTTTTCATCTGATCTGTTTCATGGGTTCAGGATCCATTTCCTTTTTCAGGGGATCTGCTTTTGTGATGGATCCTAGTGGATCCAAGTCCAGATTTGGATTGGGTTTGTGAATGGGGTTTGGGGTTTTAGCCTTTAGAGCGTAGGGTTTTGGATCAAAAAAAGCACTGGATGATTCAAGATCTATTTCATTTTCCACGACATCCATTTCATCAGCTCATAAGCCATTTCCTTCTCTAGGGGATCTGCTTCCATGACAAATCCCAGGTGAGTCCTGGTGGAGTCTAGATCCAGATCTAGATTGAATCTGTGGATATACAGATCCTACACACGGGTGGTGGACCCAGTTATGCAACCCGTAACAACAAAGTAAAGAGTTTCAGCTTCATGGGAAACCCAAATCAAGTACTTGCTCAAAGACTTAAAAGGAGTTTTGGACATGAACAACGATGGAGGGGGCACCATGGACAGGGACATGATTGGTCAAGTCAAAGGGAGGAAGGTACTTTTATAATGGTTGGTAGCATCAATTGAAGACTTGTTGACAGGTTTGAGACCCCTACTAGTAAAGACCATTCAGTTTCCCCAACACTGCAATTTACAGTCATTGGGAGTTGTTGAGGCACATTGCTGTGATCACTCTTTCTTGGTGCTCATTTGCCCCCTTGGGGATATTATGTGCTGATCACTCTTTCTTGGTGCTTTTATGTCACTTGTTTACCTCTTTGCTTGTTTGCACCTGCCAACCCTGAGTATTTTGGAATGCTTTGGAGGAGCTTTAGAAGGCTTTGGTGTTTTAGTAACGGGTTTTTAGGAGAAAGAAAAGAGTACTCTTGTTTATGCAATGGAAAAAATTTAATGAAAGGAGCAGACAAAAAACAAGCAAAGCAACATTTTGGGAGATTAAGATACACAACCCTCTGAATGTGTGTAGAACCGTTGAAGAGCAGTAGAAAATACCCTACGTAATCCCCACCAATAGTGAACCAAAACACTGCATAATCTTGTCAATTTACACTTGTAAGTGCTTGGGGAACTCTACCCAAAGAGGATATTTGTGATGTGAGGCACATTCTGGATCAAAGGTTTCATACCAAGCTTGCACATAGGCTAAAATTTAAATCACCAACAGTTAGCCACACAGTGAGAGGAGTGCTCCAATGGAGCCCTAACCCTGTAGGAATTTAACTTCTTTTAAAGTTTATATTTCATAATTGTGAAGTCCTCTCTCCGTGTAGTCTCGACTGCACCCCCATATCTCTTTCAAGATATCCCCATACGAGTGCCTTAAATGTTTTACATTAGTGCATGTTGTTTATGAAGCATTTTGTAACTGGGATATTCATTCGGATCTTTCTGAGTTTAACTACTTTTAGCCCTGTATCTTTTTTATTTTTCCTGTATCCAATGTTCTACTTATTGGGTGTATATATGTATTCCTCCAACCACATTTTAATCATTTCGTTTCCAAACAGGGCAGCAATTCACTCTTACGAGGCTAGCTCTAAGTTGTAAAAGTTAAATGCCTTAAAGTGCTTCAGTTGTGCTTTTTTTTGCTTTCGTTTTAAAGACTAATTTCTGGTCCACAGCGAATTTCATTGGTGTAGCTACTCTTCTATGTAAATAATTCAATGCTTTCAGATGGTCATTTAGGTATCATACCATCTATGTAATCATGATTATTTTTCTGCTGTTCTGCATAATCTTTTCTAGACGTCCATTAAAATTTCTTTCCTTTCTACTTGTAAACTGTTTTCGACTGGATTAAAGATGTCTTTCACTCTTACCATTTGAAAAATTTAACTATGGGAGGTCCATATACTCTATATATTATGTGAAGGACAAAGTGAGGAGTTTTAAATGATAAACTTCTTTTTGGTTACCTGTAGAGTTATTCCGATGTGATTGATAATGAAGCACATAAATTTATACCAACCTATTTTACTGTAAGTGCCAGTATAATTAGTATAACCGTTAACGTAAGTGTTGTCAGGTACTTTGGTTTGGTTTAATCTTGTCCATTGTCTGACAGAGGAGAGATGCAGCACATTGGCAAATGATAAATATCTATAAGTGCATTTGGTGCTGCTATAAAAATTTAGGAGTTTCTCTGATTGCTTCGATGAAAAAATATTAGCTGTCTTATTTACTTCAGTTTTCAGTAATTGGACATATATTTGATTTTGTAACTGTGTATTTGAAGCTTTTGATGGGTATCCTTACCAATGAAAATAATTGTGCAGAGTAAGAGCATCCAAGAAGATGGAAGTGGAAAGACAATCGATTCAGGAACAAATGAAGAGGTTTCAAGTTCACATAAAACTTGTAACACAGAGAAGATCAACTTTAACTTAGGATACACTCCCGGTCCATCAGATATCTCTTTGAGTTCCACAGAAAAGTTAACTTATTCATGTGTTACATCCAGGGTTGCTGTCAGTGATTCACCAGATCAACGGTCAGAGATTGGTATGGGAAAAAGAAGAGTACGAGATTCTGAAAATGTTAGTGAAATGGAGAGAACAAAGGAGATGGAACTTGATAGGTTGAGACCTAACGATGGTGATATGGATCAAGAAAGCAGATTGCATGAAAAAGACAGTGAGAATAACTGGGCTATTGTAGTTGAAGGAGAGAAAGAAATGAGTCTTTCATCAAGTAAACAGGAAGATTACATCAACCATAAATCAAAGCGTTGTAGGGATGACAGGCCTGAAAGGTATCAATCTCATATTTCACATGCTTGTTCACCACCTGGAGATGGAGTACAATTGCACTCTCCAAAATTGCAGATACATAGTTATGAGCAGCAAAATATTCAAATTGAGTGTCCTGATTTGGACCTCATTAATCATCTACAATCCTCATCAGGGAAGAAAGTTCATGAGAAAATTCATGAATTTGTTGGTTCTCCAATAGAAAAGTCATCAAACGGTATTGCTGTAGGTCAAAAAGAAGAGCAGAGGAAATTGAAGAAGAGTGAAGGTGAGATACAAAGCAGACAAAGTATAGAAGAACGAGGTGAAATTGGCAGTGTATCTGCAGAGCCAAAAATGGCGGATGTTCGTACTTACCAAATTGCTGATTTGAATCGGGTTCCTGATTATGAATCTGCATTGGACTTCAGTGGAACCCATGTTCAACATCATATTCAACAAGTATATCCAGATTACCAACCATCTGTTGCTGATGATTCCAAAGTGACAGAGATGATGTCCTTTTCAGGTCCCAAGGATATCAGGGTAAACTACAGATCAAAACCATCTGAGTGGACAACTGGACTTGGTTCTAAACAGAACTCTTCTGGGCCCTCTTCAAGTGGTCAATTTGTTGCCATCACTGAAGAAAATATTCAGGAGAAACTAGATCTGAATATACCTATTCTTGAGCTGTCTTTAGGAGGAAAGAAGAGTTCCTCTAATCCCGTAATCTTACCTCCATCCACAAGCTTGCTACCAAATAGTCATATAAAAAGCAGCTTAATAGAAGGAATTGAATGCGGTTCATCTCTTTCGCTGTCACTTCCATTTCCTTTGTCCCAGAAAGATCAAACCGCCAAGACTCTGAAAGGAGATCAGCCAAACCCAGCCAACTGTAGTGTAAATACATCAATTTGTCTTTTTGGACGTCGTGTAGATTGTTGATTAGAAAATTCAGTTGAGATAATGATCTTGTGATTTCTTAGTAATCCTTGTCGATTTTGTTCAATGTGCTTGAAGACATGCAATATGCAAGGTGCATGTGAGATGCATTATATGCTACCCAATTTGTTCATAAAACGGCTCAAAAATATTACCTTGTCCTTTACCCATGTGGACAGAGGTTTACAGTGGAACTTCATTTGGAGAGTTTATTCAGTGCCCATCTCTTTCTTCCAAACCCTTTGTTGCTGATTCTCTTTGTTATTATAAAACAGTGAACTTGTATATATGAATTTTTCTAAAACTAGAGGAAAGAATACAAATCTTATCATATCGACTGCATCGTCCAGTAATAAATGGATTTTCTGCTTGAATATTGAATGACAAGCCTTTGCGTTTCAAAGCATTTTTAAGCTCACATAAAAATGTGTTGCACTGACCAAAGTATTGCAGATTAAATTGTGTTGTGAAGAGGTGAATTGGCTTTGTAGATTTTTGTTCTTAAGATGGTGATTGATTTTCTGAATTTTATTGCCCTGTTTGGTTCAATTCCTTCCAATAAGATCTTTGTATAAGTAGTATAACAAAATCTTGTCCAATTTTGAAAGAAAATCCTGGTTATGTATATCATTTAGCATTCACTGGCTCTGACATTTTTCTGCCAAAATTATTATTTGTCAAGTCTTAAGGGATGACGAACTGAATATGGCAATTTGAAAGTAAACATGGGCAGCTTCTCAGTAAAGAGGACAACACTTCTAAAATTGCAAACAGAATGAGAAACAAAATCACAAAACAAGCTGCTAAAGGGAGACTTATTACATTCACTACAGAGGAACTTTTAGCTTTAAAAAATACATGGTTTACATGCGTAGAAGTTTTTTCGGAAATAGGATTTATTATTTCGTAAAATGATGGCAGTAAAAAATTGTTATACTCTGGGTCCATATCGTTATCATAAGGAAATATTATCAGAGATAATATAGACACGTCCAAAGGAAATATTATCAGATCTCATGGAATATGGAATATGTACTGTTTTTTGTTTTATAATACAAATCTCAGCATTTTTTTCTTACTGAAAAAAAGACACATCCACATCCAAGAGTACTAAATTAACTTAATTTTGTAAGTGCGGATGTCCTGTGAATTCTTTTATTTGATAGTGAATATTTCACATTGCAGTGAACTGAAAATGATAACCATTTTCAGATGAAAAATAAATTAATTTATCAAGTTCGTCCCTTCGGAAAAAAGAAAAGACTATTTTTATTTATTTACTAGTGAATTTTTCATATTGTAGTAAATTAAAATGAAAATGTCATTATGAAATCTCTTTATGAGAAAATTAATTATTTTAATGAAGTGATATTTTTCCAAAAAAAGAATGCTCATTGGATTCATGATGTGGCAATCTTAGTTATTAAGCGGGTTTATAGTTGGAGAGAGATTTTTTTTTTTTTCAAATGTGAAATCATGATCTGGGAGTTGTTGGACAGATTAAAGCCTCCATCCCCATATCCCCAATAATTGAAACTGCATTGATTTCTGATTAACATCAATTGTGCGTTTAGATTGGTTACTTTATTTTCTGTTGGACTTATGTTACTTTGCTACCTATATTGAAACTGCATTGATTTCTGATTAACATCAATTGTGCGTTTAGATTGGTTACTTTATTTTCTGTTGGACTTATGTTACTTTGCTACCTATATATGGTTAACATCAATTGTGCGTTTAGATTGGTTACTTTATTTTCTGTTGGACTTGTGTTACTTTGCTACCTATATATGATTAACATCAATTGTGCATTTAGATTGTTTACTTTATTTTCTGTTGGACTTATGTTACTTTGCTACCTATATAGCTGTTGAAATTCCGCTACTTGTGTGATATTGGATCTATTGTTCTATCATGAGTGGTTGAAATAGATAAAAAATATAACCTTTAAAGGAACATTGGAATGATATTGTTTGAAAAACATAACAAGTTTTATTGAAAAAAATGTAGTTTCTGAAGATGTTAGAAGGCAATAACAAAATTAATTATTCCATGTGAAATTTGTGAATGCATTATGGTTTCTTCTTTTGTCCTCTTTAAAAAAGAAAAATAAGAAACAAGGAACGAAAAACCTAGAATTTGAGGTGTGAAGCCCACTTTAAAAAAGAAAAATAGGAAAACAAGAAACCAAAAACCTAGAATTTGAGGTGTGAAGATTTGAACAAAATAAGGAAATTATCTCTAATCACTTCGTTGGATTGTATATTGTCTTCAATTTTCTTAAGCATCTTTTTGAACTTGTAATAAAAAGAAAAACTAGTTATGTTACATTAAATGATAACCTTATCCCACTCTTTGATTTTCTTAAGCATCATTTTAAACTTATAATATAAAAAAGAAGCAAATGTTTCACATTAAATGACAACCTTATCCTAGCCTCAAATGCCATGAATTTCATTTATTTTTACTAAAAAAATATTATTTTCCCATCCATTTAAGATAGCAAGGGTATGCCTAAATGTTACATTTGACCTTAATCGAATCTATTAAACCATGAAAACATGGATTGTTGATGCAAAAGATATGGGGCTTGATATATGCAAATAATTTATCTCACCTTTCACATACATCCAATTTTTTTTGAAGGATGACTAATTATTGGCTTAGCAATTTGCATCACAACCTCTTTCATCCTTATGGATTGACATTCAAGAAGCAAATATTTTACTTTACTTTCCAAATGCAAGGCTAAAGCAATACCATATTTTTACAATGAGCATCCATGTTGTTTGTATTAGGATCATTCCATTTCATGTCTAGTACTAACAAAAGCAAGGCATGCCTAGGTTTCATCTATCTCACCTTGAGGTTGTATAGAAATCATATTTTATGGATTCACTTTTTCTATGTAATATTTACATAAAATAATATAATAATTAATCAAAAAAAGTTGCTATTATAAACTAACTAAATACACAAAAAATTGATTATAGATATAACCATACTAGAAAGGGAGGGAAGCTCTATTAGCATTTGACAAGGCAATCACCAAAATGTAAAAGAGAAGGAAGTTATATTAGCATTGACAAGACAATGACCATAGCCACAAAGATCAAAGACTAACATTTTCCTACCAGAATCCCAAGAAAGGCCATAATCTATATTTGAGAATCTTGATAATTAGTTTCGTCAAATTTCTTATTGATCTTCAACTTTGATTTTGTTGGATTCACAATTATACTAAGAAGGTAGCGGTGATCTGGTATAATACATTTTTCAATTATTTAAAGATTCAAACATCATAACACATTAATTTCAAGCAAAACATGAAACACAAGATATATGTGGAAACCCTTTAAGGAGAAAACCGGAAATCTTTTTTAAATGATAGTTCTTTGTAGGCACCAACATATAGGAGGCACCAATCCCCTTTGTTTGTCTGTTTTGTAAACTGCTTTGTACTTCAATGATTAATTCTGTAATCGCTTTGTATTTCTTTGTCACATGAACCAGGTGCTTCTTTCAAACCACATATTCAAAACTGTAGCTTACCCATGTTAACAATTCACAAACCTTTATACAACTAGATGCTTCCTTCATCCCACCTTTCAAGACTTGGCATTTACAAGGCCAAATACTTTATGCCACATGTACTAATATTATAACCCTAGTGCTACCAAATATGCCTCTCAACTGTGCTTTTGCACCTATAGTGTCTGTGCAACACCTTTATGATGCTTTGTTATGTGGGCACTCCCTTCAATCCGCGTTTGAATGTATTAGCACCAAATACGATGTTAGGTCCCTATAATATTAGTGATTCCCCCATTGCTATTGTCATTATATCCCTTCTTGTTATTTTTGTGCCCCTATTGTCCCCATATTGTTATTATTGTGTCTCATAGAATCCCACTATTGTTACTTTTGTGCCCTTATATTATTATTCTTAGGTCGGCTTTGGTTATATTGTGACCCTTAGACTCCTATATATAGAAAGGAGGTTTTGTCAATTGTATCATCCAAGAATTGTTCATTTGTGTAATGTAAAGGAGGTTGCCCCTCGAAGAGGTTGATTTCTAAGTTGTTGATCTATATTTTCTATCTTTTGTGTGAGCTGGTTACATAACATTTGGTTCAGAGCTTAGATTCTAGGGTTTCACTGTTCAAAACAGGGTCATCGTGGCATTTTCACTTATAATTTTTTATTTTATTTTTATTTTTTTTTTTTATTTTTTTTATTATTATTTTTTTATTCTGCGACGTTTCAGAAGCGAAAAAAAAAACCCATTTGAGCAAAAATCTCTCTGAACCTCACGTTTGAATTTCAGATCTTGTCTCACTATATTTTTGGAGATATGATCCAAGGAAGTTAGGGTTTTTACAGGATCCCAAGTTATATCTCAAAAAGGTGGCTTGAGGAAAATTGTCATAACTTTTTCCTGAGCATCGGATTGAAATTTTGTAGGAAGTTACAGAAAGAGAACAAATTGTAGTTATCTATGTATCAGTTTCAGATCCTAAGGTCAAAACAGTAACACGTGGCACTTCGTACAAGCTCGCTCTACTGAACCAGTATATAATCAGGTCATCGTGGGAGATTTAGCATAACTCTTCATTGGAGAATCCAATCTTGATCAGACTTGTGGGGTTAGAAAGAATACTCAGAGGGTTACCGCAGGAAGTAATTTCAGACCTTGGAGATCCAAAATTACAGAGATACAACAAATTCAATATCGAGCTCTTATAAAGTGAAAGATAGTGTAGTTTTAAATTTTTTTTTTTTGCATCAGTTTGGTTTGAAAAATTAGTTTGAAGGAATTCAAAGGGCATAGTGAAGCATTATTATTAGTGATTGATGCTCCGAAGAAAGAAAATGGAAACACCTAGTAAGCAACCTGAAAGCTCTAGCATGACTCATGAAGAAGAGGGAGAAATGCAACATGATATATCAAAATTACGAGATCAAGTGCAACAAATTTCACTCGCACAAAAAGTAACAGAAGCTAAGATGGATGGTTTAAAGTAAGACGTAGAACTGGGAAGATTTGAAGACATTTGACAAAGTTTCTTCAAGAAATTCTTACTAATGGGAAAAGGGTAGTAAATGAAACTCATGATGAGACAAATGTTAATCATGATTTCATAGACTCTAATGTTGGATCGAAGAACCACCATGTTCTAAAGATCGATATGAGGAAGTTTGATGGCAAGGATCTCGTATCATGGATACTACAGATGGAACAATTTTTTGATCTCTATAATGTGCAAAATACACAAAAGGTACACAGTGCAATTTTATATTTGGAACCAAATCAATTTGTATGGGATCGATGCTTTGCTCTCGTAAAAAAATTGTCACTTGGGCTATTTTTATGGATGAAATGATAGCACATTATGAGAATACAAAAAGCAACACTTTTTTTAGCCAATTGATAAATCTCAAACGAAAGGGTTCAATAATGGAACACATTGAGGGCTTCCAAAAATTGAATACAAGGGTAAAATATATTCCAGAGGAGCATAGGATTGATGTGTTCATAGGGACTTTAAAATATGACATCCAACATGAGGTTCGCCTTCGGGAACCTGATTCATTGGAGAAAGCATTCAGGTTGGCAAGAAAAATGGAAAGCAAAATTATGGCAACAAGGAAGCTTACCACTCACAATTGTTGGCATTATGATACAAGTGTTGTTCTTGATGGAAACTCACTCACAGGTCAATTCAGTTTCGGTAAATGGCAACTCACTCAGATGACAGTTCATAACGCAACAAGTTAACTTATAGACCAGACTCCAAAGATTGAAGAAAGAGAGTGGTTTAAGAAGTATATGCTAGTTCACTTTGTCCAATTAGTGTATACACATGGGTTAACAGAACAAAAGGAACATATACGTATACACGCACTATCACAGAGGAAAAAGAGCGTACATGTTGGAAAACCAAGGTTTTGGTCCAAGGTATTTGGTCTGAGGTATTGACCCTAGGTATTTGGTCCAAGGTATTGGTCCTAAATGGTTTTGGTCCAAGGTATTGAGAAAGGCCTAAAACTATATAAGGAGGAGAAGATCATTAGGCCAAAGTGAGTAGGCAATGAATATCTTATGAAGAGTGAGATTAAAAACAAATATGCATGTTATGGGTTTCTAGTGCTTTGCTTGATCTGAACTAAGGATGAACCTTAGCGATTGATGAGGGATGAGATCTAATGATGGATTGGGATCTGAAACGAATTATCATTATGTGGTTTGATCATGGATAGTCTAGATCTGAATACTGACACATGTTTTATTCTGTAAATGTTATGATCTGGGTATGACTGAAGTCTGGAATAGCTGTGAAGCTTTTAAGTTAGTATTTGCAGATCTGTACGCTGGTTCACTTCAATAAAAGCGTGTATACACGCTGGTTCATCACATGCAAGTAGTGTATACATTATGAAATATGATGTTTGAAGTTGCAATTGGTTCTAGTTGTTGATGCAGAGTTCTGGGTTTTGCTTTTTGTTCTGGTGACTGTGTTCTGGTGACAATGGTCTGAATGTTTAGATTGATTGATTATGATTTGCTTCAATGGTGATGGGTTTTCAATGATTGATTTAGTTGTGGTTGATTCAAAGATTGATGTTTGAGTTTCAATGATTGGTCAATGCAGATGCATTTGATGGTTGTATTGCAGTGGTGATTGATTATGAGCTTCAATGTTGTTGATGGGTCCAGTATGAAAATTTGATGAAACTAGACCTTCAGATTGTGGTGTTGGGTTCCAGGGGTATCCAGTCTGAAAATTTATGAAACGTGGTTCTGGAGGAAGAGAGAAGGTTGTAGCCTTCTATACGCTGGTGCCTACATACTGGTAAACATATCAACCAGTACAAGAGCCAGGGGGTTGGAGCTCCCTTCCAGTAGCAGTTAGAAAACGAGTGAAGGTTGGAGCCTTCTGTAGGTTGGCGCCTATGTACTAGTAAATGGATCGGCCAGTACAAGAGCCAGGGGGTTGGAGCTCCCTTCTAGTAGCAGCTGGAAAACGAGTGAAGGTTGGATCCTTCTATAGGTCGACACCTACGTACTAGTAAACAGATCAGCTAGTACAAGAGCTAGGGGGTTGTAGCTCCCTTCTAGTAGAAGCTGGAGAATGAGAGAAGGTTGTAGCCTTCTACAGGTGGGTGCATGCGTACTGGTATGAGTATGCACCAGTACAAGATTATAAATAGGTTTTTCTTATATTAAAAGAAGACAACAATAGGTGATTTTTGTCTTGCATTGTGTTTCCACCTTAAATCTTGGTGTTCATGTGTGTTTCTTATGTGTGATAGTTTGTACTGTTTTTACTGCACGTGGTTACTATTTATATGGTTAATGAAGTACTGATGCACTGATTAAATATCAACATATGATGAATTCACTAAATCATAACTTTGCTGGATATACGCTGGTTGCCTTAAATATACCTGCGTGTACATGCGAGTTACCTTCACTGAAGTAGCGTATATAAATCAGAGTACGAAAAGAAAAATTTATTGATTTGACTAACATTGATTCATCCTCACCCTTCCTTGCCCCTTCTTAGTGTTATTTCCAACAACAATCATAAAGATGGAAGTGTTGTTGCCCCTAGTCATCCACAACCTACAAGGTTGTGTTGTGGCCACAACCATCACCTTATTAAAACCTGCCCTGGTAGCAATTTTGAATGGGTCCCCTAGGAGTTTGACCTTTCACCTCTCTAAATAATAACTCTTCGAATGATCTTTTTTTATCCTAGGGATTTTAACTATTTTCCAAGTCACATCTTCAATTCTTAATGGTTAAGGCCCCCTTAATAAATCTCTGCCTCATGATTCACCTATCACCCTTTCTAGCCCTTCATTCATATCCTTCACCGGACTGTTTCAACCCTCAAAACCTCCCATCGCATCCTTGTTTCTATATCAATGCTTTAATAATAGAAATAATCGACAACATGCATAAATCACCCTTTTTTGCTTATGGCAATCAACATTGACACACAACACGTACCATGATACACCGGACTCGACAATATTATTAACCATAATATATATATTTTCGGGTCCGGAGTCTTTCGCATATCGCAATCGACGGGAGTCAAAGCCGAGCCATAAGGCCGATGCGATATAGCGGACTGGACAAGACTATCAAGTATAATACATACATTATTGGGTCCTCTTCCCCCAATCACATATAGCAATTAGCAGAACCCAAGGGTTATATATAAGGTGCGTTGTGATATATCCGACCCGCCGATAACTATGAATTCGGGTATATAGTATTTTAAGTCCGGCCTTATGGTCAGATGCTAGTTTTTCCTGTGTATTCCCATGTTTTCAATAAAGTGTTGTGGTCTAGTATTTAAAAGGAAAAGCCCATAGGGTGGACCCGCCGGGACTATTAAGCACAACATGTATATATTTCAGGGCCGGAGCCCATCGCATATCACAATTGGGCTTCGACGAAACCCAAGGTCCATCCACTCACCATTGAAGCATTGCGATGCCATATGGCGGACCTGATGGTAACTATAGGCCTGGGTGTATATCATTTGAAGTCCAGCCTTATGGTTTGGCCGTGGGTTTTTTGTTGTTTTCCCTGTGTTTTCGATAAAGTGTTCTAGTCTCGGTTTTCAAAGAAAATCTTATGTGGCAGACCTGATGGGATTATTGATTGCGGCACATAGATATTTCGGGTCCTACCAATCGCAAGTCGCAATCGGAAAAACCCAAAACTTAAACATACGGCGCGATGTGATGCAATTATTTTGCGGACCCGATAGGGTATGGGTTCCCGTCTATAATATTTCAAGTCCGAATTTTGGATCCGGTTCTGTGTTATGTGATGATTTTCAATGAAAATCGAGTTTACACTTGTGGGACTTAATCAATGCATGAATTAAAAAACAGGGGTCGATTTTGATGTTATAAACGTTTAGTGAAGGAAAGATCTATGTTTTTTAAGGCCTTTTATCATATTTTCATAAGTATAGCTGATAATGGTTATCTCCGCGGGCGAGGATCGAGAGAAGGCAAGCAGGGTCGAAGAACGAATGCATAAGCATCAAGTATGGCTCTAGATAAACGATGCATGAGCAGATCTGAAGAGTTTATATACACGGATATGTTTTATTTAAAAATTTGGCTTTAGGCATTGGCGGTCATGTTTCCATGTGTTACCTGTGTGTTTTGAAGGTTAGGCGGTCTTAGGCCTTATCATGAAGAAATGACACGCATACCTCCTCCTTTCAATCAACATCTATTCATTTCCCTAGGAAATTAAACGCTCCAGTAGATGTGGCCTTTACATGTCAACAGTTACACTCACTGCTCTATGATTGTATATTCTAATTTGTAAATTGAAAAGAGAAGGGAGGTGAAAGGTTAAGGGAAGACCGAGGGTCATCTCCTTCGGCATAAATATTACCTTCGGAGATGAGAGGGGTTTGGAGAACAACTTTGATTTATTGTGAATAAAGAAGACTTTATGGTCGAGAAAGAGCTTTTTTCAGATTCATTTGCCTCTCCTTTCATTTGTTTAGAATCAAGATGTTGTTGCTGGCATAAATATAAATGTGATCTGTTTTGTGCATATTGATAACAAACCGTTCATGCCTAGTCTTGGTTTAAATTCAAATATGATTTCTTACCATGGTTAATTCATGAGCGATTGCTGATTCGAGACCTTGTTAAACATCAGTGGCAAGTTTTATTTGTATGGAAAGGAATGTGTATTCCTGTATAAGTAATCAAATTGTAATTAAGATTTAATACAACCTTGTCCATCTATAAACCAGTGATTGATTCATTTGGATTTGGAATCTATATATGATGTTTAATCTATTTTTTTATGCTCTTGCAGGATAGATTAGAATAGTTAGGATTAGCATAAGTAATTAAAATTAGTGTAGATAGGATTTGATACTTATAGGTTAGTTGTTTCTCTTTGTTGATTTAATTGAAGGCTTCCTCCAAGAAGCAATCTTTCAACACATATAACAGTTTACGGGGTCCTTTAAAACCCGTCGGAACTAACCATTCCAAACGAAAGTAGATCTAATTGGGGTCTGCAATTGGGTTAGTTCCCCTTGTTGGCATAGCGAAAACTCGCCTTGTCAACAAATTGGCGCAAGAAGGAGGGCTTGAACCGTCGTCCACAAATTTTTATGATTTCATCTATAAATGTCATGGATTCAAAAAGATTAACGCATGGACCGTAAAGGTCAAAAAGATACTTCCTCCCATTTGGAAAAGCCTCATTTCGAAGAAGAGACACTGTGGGAGTATCCAGTCACTCAGGAACAACCAGTCATAGTACTTACTCGGGCTTACGCTCGTTCCCTCTCCCAGCTCCCCATCTTTCACTCTTTACCTCAAACAACTAAAAGAAAGCCAAGGATTTGTTCCATAAATGAAGAGACCTCTACAACCCCGTCTCTTGAAGATATTGTGCTAGAGTCCTTGCAAAGTATCGACACTCCTTGGGAAGAAATTCCTGAGGATCCACTCTTTGAAGGTAATCCCTGGCTCGATTTGGGAAATCCTAATAAACAACACCTCGAAGAAACCTTCAACCAGAACCTCCTTATCCATAATATGGCTAACTTTCCTCTTCCAGGTGGGAATCAACTTCAACCAGGTGGGAACCAACTCCCACCTCCTGCGGGAGCACTCCCTCCCTTGCTCACTCAGGATGGCGTAGTGGTACCTGGGCAACAACATCCCTTATGCAAGAATGCAAAAAGAGTACTGCCTAAATTCGATCCTAAGAGGGGAGACACCGCTAATAACCATATTCACTCTTTCTTCCTGGCCGTGTGCATGTTGGGGGTAGCCGATGAAGATATAGTATGTCGCCTATTCCCTTTTACCCTGATTGGTGCGGCTTCCACATGGTACTTTAGCTTGAGAATAGGATCGATCACCCTGTGGGCTGCCTTTTAGCAGGCCTTTTTAGACAAGTATGGTGATGATAAAACACCCGCGGCCTTAGTTTTAGAACTATCCCGTTTGAAAATGGAAACCAAAGAAAAGGTCAAGGAATTTAACATCCAGTTCAACACTTTGTTCAATAGAATCCCGGCTAACGCTAGACCTATTGAGGAGGTGCTCATGGAATTCTACATCACTTCTCTCCCTGTCCCTACCGCGATGTGGGTCAAAAGGAGTAATGAACAAACATTACCGGGTGCTATCGATGAAGCACTGAAATTCGAGAATGAAATGAACAGTCTCACACCATGTCATCATACAACTGAAGAAAAGAAAGCCTCTCAAGCATCCAAAAGAATAATGGGAGTGATAACAAAGGGGCTAAAATCAAAGAAAAGGATACCAAAGATGTGGAAGGTTTGCATCAGATCATTAAGAAATTGACAAACACAGTCATTGATATGAAAAGGAATTATGGAGAGAGTACAAGTAGGAATGGAGGAGATTATAACAACATAAAATCTTACAGACCTTTCGATTGTAAGTAGACAAAAGGTGGTCAGGGTTAACTTGCACTGTCTGCTCCACCCAATGAAGGGAATTTAAATATGGAAGAGCTGGTTCTTATCAGATCGCTCCTTAACAAATAAGAACCTATAGTGGAGCTGGATCTAGAACAAGAAAATGAGGAAGAATACCAAGTAGAAGAGCCCTTGGATGAAGAATCTCAAATCAATGTACCGTGGGAATTCTATACAAATGAGAAAGATGACGATGAAGGATATAGTATGACAGAAATCCACACTAATGAAATCCACACACGAAGTAAGGGGCCACTTGTGGGCGTGATGAAGCCTATAGACCAGAAAAAGAAAGATGTTCACCCTTTGAAACCATCCGCTCCCAAAGTTCCCGTTGAGAAGGGTAGACCTAGTGGTGATTCCAAGACTACTCCAGTTGTGAACTATCCACAGAAATATAATACATTTCCGACTGCAACGAAGGCGACTCAAAATGGTAAACTCCCACCTAAGAGTGGAAAAACAAGCATGTTTACTCTACCCTACCTTGTTTATAACATTGATTACAATATTGTGGATGATCTTAAGAAATCCTGAGCTAATATCACTTACTTCGATTTGCTAAAATTAACACAACAAAGAGATCTGGTCTTGAAAGCTATGAAGGAATGGAATTGCAAATCTCCCACCAATCCAAGTAGTCAAACCAAAACTTTGGTGTCCAGACCTGTTAGTACCTCCAGCACATCCCAAAAGTCACCAGCCATGGAAGCCACTCTGTCAAAAATGAATCAAATCCCCAAGATGTCAGTGCAGCCATGATAGGAAGGAAATCAAAATCCATGACTCCACCTTTTCTTATCACATTTGAAACTCGTCCATTGTTATGCCTTACGGTGTTGCTAAAAGACTTCACCCGATACTTGAGAAAACTGGAACTCGAATTATGCAATTGGACAGAACGAATGTGAAAGTAATTGGGGAATTAAAAGATGTGTTGGTTCGAATGGCTACTAAACCACAATACACACAAGTCATTGACATAGTGGTATTCGACATACTCGAGGCCTATGGAATGATGCTTAGTAGGGACCGGTCTATAAAACTGAATGGATATTTCTCAACTGATTGGTTCCATCTCTTTCTGCCTCAGAAGGGGAAGGGTGATATGTTGAGAGTTGAACGAGAAAGATACATGAAGTATGTGATGACGGAATTAAACGACCCCAATGAACCTGTAATGTTTACCAACTCTATCCTTGGGAATTATAGTTTCAATGTTTGTGCCATGGAAACCTGTTTTGGAGAATTCTATGCAAAAACAATTGAAGAAACTGCAATAAACACACAATTGGAAGCTCTCCCCTGTAATCCAACTGATGGATTATCCTGTCTTATAGTAGATGATAGAACTAATTTCATAGGAAGCAATTCAATTGATGTAACATTAGACTCTATATTTTGGACACTCTATTTTGATGGTTCTAACTACCTTGAAGGTGCAGGTGCTGGGAGCATTCTCATTGACCTGCAAGGGAACCAACATCTGATGGCCAGCCGATTGGAGTTCACGTGCACCAATAACACGATAGAATATGACAACTTGCTACAGTGCTTGAGAAAAGACATTGATATGAAGGTAAAAAATCTTGAAGTTTTTGGTGACTCACAGATAATTGTGGACTAGGTAAGGAAAAGGATACACTACAATTCGCCACACTTGGTAAGGTACCAACATGAGGTATGGAGCTTAATTGATAGTTTTGATTATTTTAATATCACATACATACCTCGAGGGAAAAACCAAGATGCTGATATGATGGCTAGTATGGCTGCAACGTTTTCCTAATTTTAGATTAAAGAAGAATAAATGTTATGTTGAATTGATTTTCAGACCATCCATTCCTGATAACATCTCAAATTGGTAGGTGTTCGAAGATGACGAGCAAATCCTTGAGTTCTTTCACTGCGAGAAGACATTCAAGAATGCAGTCATTGATGAAAAGGAGCATGACAGGATTATGAATAAGAGGGAAGATGAGGAAAATGATCAGTCCAATATGATTCCCAAGTCAGTTGTCAAGATGGAGCACTTGTATGACCTGCATGGTAAATTCAAGAAGCCAAATAACTGCAAAATGCATAGCTCATCCATGAAGTATGAATCAGTCAACCTTGGAACCAAAGAAGACCCAAAAAATGTCAATTTGGGCTTGGGGTGCTCTCCACAAGAGAAGGCTGCATTTGTTAAGCTGTTTAAAGAGGACAAGGACGTATTTGCATGGACATATGGCGACTTAAAAACCTTTGATACCAACTTTATGTAGCATGTAATTCCTCTGGAAAAGGAGGCTAAGCCCTACCAACAAAAGCTTCGCAAGATGCATCCCAACCTAGAACCATTGGTGAAGAAATAATTAAACAAAATGTTGGATGCTAAAATCATTTTTCCGGCTAGACACACCCATTGGGTAGCCAATCTCGTGCCAGTAAGAAAGAAAAATGGAGACATCAGGCTGTGTATTGATTTCAGAAACCTGAGCAAAGCATCACAAAAGGATAACTATTCTGTCCCTTCTATGGAACACATTCTTCAGTGTGTTTCTGGGTCTGAAATGTTGTCCCTATTAGATGGGTTTTCAGGATATAACCAAGTGTTGGTGTCTAATGGGGATCAGCTTAAGACAACCTTCAACACTAAATGGGGCACTTACACATACCATAAAATGCCTTTTGGACTTATTAATGCGGGTGCCAAATTCCAGAGAGCTATGACATAGCTTTCCGAGGGTTGATTAACAGATCAATAGTGGTTTACATGGATGACATCGTGGTGTATTCATATCACAAAAGGGATCATATTTATCACCTGAAATAGATTTTTGAAAGATGCCGAAGATACAAAATATCGTTGAATCCCAAGAAAAGCATCTTCACAACTACAAAAGGAAAACTACTGGGTCATATCCTCTCTAAAGAAGGGATTGTTATTGATCCTGAAAGAATAGATACCATCATGAGAATACAACCCCATGCAAATAAAAGGGCAATGCAATCTTTCTTTAGGAAGATCAATTTCGTTAGGAAATTTGTCTCAGGTTTTGCAGAAATAGTGCGTCCCATGCAGCTAATGATGAAGAAAGACATTGTGTATAGATGGAGTGATGAAGCCAAGAAATCGTTTCAGCGAATTAAAGAGGCCGTCGAAAAATCTCCTGTGTTGGTTAGCCCCAACTTCGACAAGGAATTCTTATTGTAAACTTTCGCCTCTAATGTTTCATATGTCGCAATCCTCACCCAAAAAATTGATGATGGAAATGAAGTCCCTATCTCTTATATAAGCTCTAATCTTCAGGGAGCAGAACTGAACTACCCAGACGTGGAGAAATAAGGATTTTTGGTCCTTAAAGCCGTAAAACACTTCTGCTATTATTTATTAAAGACCAGGACTAAAGTAATTGTTCCCCATCCTATCGTAAGAGCCCTCTTCATGCAGAAAGAAATGGGTGAACGTAGAGGGAATTGGATAACCACACTTTAAGAATTCGACCTTGAGATTACGCTGACAAAGATAGTTAGAGGGAAGGGATTGTGTAGGTTAGTAGCAAAAGCCTTGGCAGATAAAGAAGGGGCATCCGAAGAACCAAAAGTGTAGAGCATGTAAAATGCACAAGTAGAATTCAAGGAGGAGCCCTTGTTGATTAATGAGACACTGATGTATGAGCGCGAAACATCAAAAGCCCTTTTGGATCATGAGTCGTGGCATTTTGACATACACTTTTATCTGAAACGAGGAGTATGTCCTGAACACATGGATGCATCACAAAGGAGAGCGCTTAGATTGAAATATAATAAGTATCACTTGGCCAATGACACATTATACAGAAAAATTATAATGGAATATGGATGAGGTGTTTGGAAAAGGATGATGCTGATCATGTCTTGAAAGAAATGCACGACGACCTAGCAGGTGGTCACTATGGTGGAGAGACCACTGCTCACAAAACATTAAGAGCTAGATATTATTGGCCCATAGTGTTCAAAGACTCGCATGTCTACGCTCGGAAATGCAAGGTATGTCAAACTGTTGCAGGACGAGAAAGAAAGCCAACCATTCCCCTCAGGCCAGTTATGATTCATTCGCATGTTCCAACAATGGGGCCTAGATGTCATAGGCGAGATCACTCCGAACTCTTCACATCAGCATAAGTATATACTCACTATGACCGAATACTTCACCAGATGGATCGAAGCCATCCCACTTTGGAAGGTAAACGAAGACGAGGTAATATCATTTATTGAGAAATTCATTATCAACAGGTATGGCATCCTTGACGCTCTCATATTTGATAATGCTTCTTACTTTTCATCATTGAAATTGACTGAATTTTCTATTAATAAATCAATTCACATAAGGTATGCATCAAACTATTACCCCCACATAAATGGAGTTGCAGAGTCCTCAAATAAAAACCTCATCTGCATAATCCGTAAATCTGTCGTCGATAACCAGAGGAGCTGGCACAATGCTTCAACAAACGCCCTTTGGGTTGATAGGGCCACCCCAAAAGTTGCCTTAGGAAACTCCCTATACTTCCTCGTTTATGGACAGGAAGCCATCTTGCCTCCCAATGTTACCCTTCCCTCTTTACAGCTCTCCCAAGCTTCGAGAGGAACCCCTTTAGCCTTACTTCAAAACAGGATCAACTAACTGGTAAGGTTGGAGGAATTGAGAGATAAAGTCAGAAATAAATTTAGAAATCATCAAATGATTGTGAAGAGATGGTTTGATCTCCATCTCGTAGGAGATAAAGATTACCAGGTAGGAGAGCTAGTACTGAAATGGTACAAGTTGAATGACCCAAAAGGTAAACACACAAATTCCAACACTTATGGTTGGGCTCGTTCCAAATTGAGGAGAAAATTGGTCAAGGGACTTACAGATTGAAAACTTTACAGGGAGACATTAAAAAACTCCCTGTTAATGCCCAACATCTTAAGAGATACTTCTAGTAACCACCACATGGTGGTTACTTCCTGAGTAGGTTAGGATTCATTTTTTATTTTATTTATTATTATTATTATTATTATTTATTATTTATTATTTTTTATTTTTTAATTTTTTAATTTTTTAATTTTAATTAATTTATTATTATTATTATTATTTTTTATTTATTTATTTATTTATTTATTTTATTTATTTATTTATTTATTTATTTTTTTCTGTTAGCTTAGTTATCTTTTCATCCCTTCCGTTCTTATTATTTCCGTAGAGTTTACTTTCCTTTGAATTTCAGTTCTTTTCAGCCAACGAATTTCAGTCTTCCACTCTCGTTTTCACTTCTATAACTTTCTTCAGACTGTTATCATTCATCAGCTTCAGCTTCGGCCTCCTTCATTAACTAGCTGATGAGTCTACCAATCCTAAATTTGTCGTTGCCTTGCAAATCAAACAAAATTTCAATGAGCCCATGAGAACTTGAAAATCAGCTATGGAATTCAAATCGAATCCACTAGTTAGCATATGTTGGGAACTAGGTAAGACCTGTTGATAACTTGGATACCTGGAGCATGTAGGGGCATCTTTATAAAAAAAAAATGTGTAACTATAGCTGGACTGGCATGGAGGAATGCTGCATTTCTAAATAAATCCCACTCAGAACTAGCCTATGCTTGCCTGTAAGGTTTGCAGTTATTATCCATTGGTCCCATCCACCACACTGAATTCTCCAATACCTGTGATCTACAAGTATACCTCCTTTCATGGGCTAAGCTCACTGTCATACACCCTGTGGCGAATCCAATTGTGCTATAGTCCTTGTGCCTGAAACTGGAAGGACTTATTTAAAAGAAAATGAAATGTCAAGTCCTTGTGCCAATCTGTAAGGACAGGTTGTTTGGGAAGCCTAGAGTAGGGACTATTGCTAGGCTCAGAGTACTGGTTGACACAAAAAGCCCAACCTTGCTTAAGTGGTTTAAAAATATGGCATGATCCATGACTGCGCCCCATTCAATCATATGAAAATATAGCACCGAAATTCTTATATAAAGTGTAGATAAACATCTCTACATCAAGTTTGATGAGTGATAAAGAGTTGAGGTACACACCTAAACAGGTACTGACAGACCAGTGATGGCCCCGAAAGGATTTTGAAAGTAGAAAACAGGTAAAGGGGGGTCAATAAATCCCTTAAACCCTATCAAAACCCTATCAGTGAGTAGAAGCTATTTGTCTTTTTCCCACCTGAAGCAATTAATGTTGAAGTGGAATCCATGCCTATCCATCTATACAGTTTGCATTTCAAGTTTATCTTGACACCCCAATGTTCTATTGATCCAAGGTTTATTTGGAAACATAGATAACTGGTTCACCCAATAGTTCGCCATTTGTTGTGGCCACAACCACCACCCTATTAAAACCTGCCCTAGTAGCAATTTTGAATGGGTCCCCTAGGAGTTTGACCTTTCACCTCTTCGAATAATAACTCTCTGAATGATCTTTTTTTATCCCAGGGATTTTAACTCTTTGCCAAGTCACATCTTCAATTCTTAATGGTTAAGGCCCCCTTAATAAATCTTTGCCGCATGATTCATCTACAACCCTTTCTAGCCCTTCTTTCATATCCTTCACTGGGACTGTTTCAACCCTCAAAACCTCCCATCGCATTCTTGTTTCTATATCAACACTTTGATAATAGAAATACTCGACAACATGAATAACTCACCCTTTTTCGCTTATGGCAATCAACATTGACACACAACGTGTACCATGATACACCGGACCCGACGACATTATTAACCATAATATATATATATTTTCGGGTCCAGAGCCTTTCGCATATCACAATCGACAGGAGTCAAAGCCAATCCATAAGGCCAATGCGATATAGCGGACTGGACATGACTATCAAGTATAATACATACATTATCAGGTCCTCTTCCCCCAATTGCATATCGCAATTAGAAAAACCTAAGGGTTATATATAAGGTGCGCTGTGATATACCGAACCTGCCGATAACTATGAATTCAGGTATATAGTATTTCAAGTCCGACCTTATGGTTAGATGCAGGATTTTCCCGTGTATTCCCATGTTTTTGATAAAGTGTTGTGGTCCGGTATTTAAAAGGAAAAGCCCATAGGGCGGACCTGCTGGGACTATTAAGCGCAACATATATATATTTCGGGTCCGGAGCCCATCGCATATAGCAATCGGGCTTCGATGAAACCCAAGGTCCATCCACTCACCATTGAAGCATTGCGATTCGATATGGTGGACCTGACGATAACTATAGGCCCGAGTGTATATCATTTGAAGTCTAGCCTTATGGTCTGGACATAGGTTTTCCTATGTTTTCCCTGTGTTTTCGATAAAGTGTTCCGGTCTTGGTTTTCAAAGGAAATCTTATGTGGCACATATATATTTCGGGTCTTGCCAATTTCAAGTCGCAATTGGCAGAACCCAAAACTTAAACATACGGCATGATGCGATGCGATAGTATTTTTCCGACCCGATAGGGTATGGGTTCCCATCTATAAAATTTCAAGTTCGGATTTTGGATCGGGTTCTGTGTTATGCGATGATTTTCAATGAAAATTGAGTTTACACTTGCGAGACATAATCAATGTGTGAATTAAAAAACAAGGGTCGATTTTGATGTTATAAACATTTAATGAAGGCAAGATCTATGTTTTTTAAGCATTTCTATCATATTTTCATAAGTATAGCTGATGCTGGTTATCTCTGCAGGCGAGGATTGAGAGAAGGCAAGTGGGTTCAAAGAATGGATGCATAATCATCAAGTATGGCTCAAGATAAAAGATGCATGAGCGGATCCGAAGAGTTTATATATGCGGATATGTTTTATTTAAAGATTTGGCTTTAGGTGTTGGCAGTCATGTTTCCTTGTGTTACTTGTGTGTTCCGAAGGTTAGGCAGTCTCAGTCCTGATCATGAAGAAATGACACGCATACCTCCTCCTTCCAATCATCATCTTTTCATTTCCCTAGGAAATGAAATGCTCCAGCAGGTGTGGCCTTTACGTGTCAACGGTTACACCGATTGCTCTATGATTGTATATTCCAATTTGTAAATTGAAAAGAGAAGGGAGGTGAAAGGTTAAGGGAAGACAAAGGGTCATCTCCTTCGGCATAAATATTACCTTCGGAGATGAGAGGGGGACTTTTTGTTTAGAGAACAATTTTGATTTATTGTGAATAAAGAATATTGTTTGGTCGAGAAAGAACCTTTTTTCAGATTCATTTGCCTCTCCTTTCATGTGTTTAGAATCAAGATGTTGTTGCTAGCATAAATATAAATGTGATTTGTTTTGTGCATATTGATAACAGACAGTTTGTGACTAGTCTTGGTTATTCAAATATGATTTGTTACCATGGTTAATTCATGAGCGATTACTGATTCGAGACCTGTTAAACATCAGTTGCAAGTTTTATTTGTATGGAAAGAAATGTGTATTCCTATATAAGTAAATAGATTACAATTCAGATTTAATACAACCTTGTCCATCTATGATCCAATGATTGATTCATTTGGACTTGGAATCTATATATGGTGTTTAATCTCTTTTGTTATGCTCCTACAGGATAGATTAGAATAGATAGGATTAACATAAGTAGTAGATAGGATTTGATACTTATAGGTTAGCTATTTCTCTTTGTTGATTTAATTGAATTCTTCCTCCAAGAAGCAATATTTCAACACATATAACAATTTATGGGGTCCTTTAAAACCCGTGGGAACTAGCCATTCCAAACGAAAGTAGATCTAATTGGGGTCTGCAATATGGTTAGTTCCCCTTTTTGGCATAACAAAAACTCGCCTTGTCAACAGGTTGACACCACAACAATTGGAAGAAAAAAGAGCAAAAGGGCTTTGTTACAGTTGTGATAGAAAATACACTAAAGGTCATAAGTGTGCAGAGAAGAAATTATTTTACATAGATTGTGAGGAGGAGGAAGAAAAGGAACAAGAAACATCAAAATAAAAGGATATACACCAGGAATAAACCCTACAAAAACAATAAATGAATCTGACCATATCTTGTAATCCATTGGCTGGAATTACTACTCCTCAAACTATCAAGATAGAAGGGCATATCAGGAAGAAAAAGGTAATAGTGTTGATTGATTCCAGAAGTGCCCATAATTTTATTCATTGTAAGATAGCCAAGGAATTGAATTTCTTCCTATATCCAGCACCAGAGTGTTAAGTGATGGTTGCAAGTGGATGAACCATAAATTGCTCAAGAAAGTGCCACAATATCAAGCTATCCATGGGAGAATATGTATTGAGTAGCCTAATGCTTTCCATTCCAATGGGTGGTGCTGATGTTGTACTAGGTGTCCAATGGCTACAATCCTCGGATACAATAACTTCTAATTTTCAAGAAATTTTCATGAAATTTTCTTCAAAAGGAAAGGAAGTTGAATTAAGGGGTATTGCAGGGAAGCCGAGAAAGATAATCAGCTCTAATGGAATGACAAAGCTTCTAAAGAAAAAACAACGAGGCATAATTGCATAATTATGTTCACTAGAGGTTCCCACATCGAAATCATCTATTTATCCAGATCTCCAAAAAGTCTTGGACAATCATTCCAAGGTATTTGAGACTCCCAAAGGCCTCCCACCTATTCGTGATCATGATCATGTTGTTCATTTGATTCTAGGAAGTGTTCCTTCAAACATCAAGCCTTACAAATATCTCTATGCCCAAAAGAGTGAAATTGAACGTATGGTTGTAGAAATGTTAGAGGCTGGTATAATTCAACCTAGTCAAAGTTCTTTCTCTACTCCAGTAGTATTGATTCACAAGAAGGATGGATCATGGTGCATGTGTCCAGATTATAGGGAGCTCAACAAGCTCAATATTAAAGATAAATTCCCCATTCCTGTCATTGATGAATTATTGGATGAATTACATGGATCAATTTACTTCACCAAGTTGGATCTTCGTTCAGGATATCATCAAATCAGAATGAAGACTAAAGACATTCCAAAAACATCATTTATAACTCATGAGGGTCATTATGAATTTTTGGTCATGCCTTTTGGCCTTACCAATGCACCTTCTACATTTCAAGGTTTGATGAATTCCATTTTCAAACCCTTCCTTAGAAAATTTGTGTTAGTATTTTTAGATGATTTACTAATCTACAACAAGTCTTGTAAGGATCATGTTCAACATGTTGACAGGGTGCTTAAACTATTGGAGGAGAAACAATTATATGCAAAAAGCTCCAAATGTTTCTTTGGAGTACAAGAGGTGGAATATTTAGGTCATATTTTATCTCATGAAGGTGTTAAGGTAGACCGTAGATAAACCATTATGGAATGGAAAATCCCCACATCCATAAAGAATCTACGAGGATTTCTCGGGTTGATAGGGTATTATTGCAAGTTTGTTAAGAATTATGGGAGAATAGTAGCACCTCTAATAACATTATTGAATAAAGATGCATTTTCATGGACTCCATAAGCAACAAAGGCCTTTGAACATCTTAAAGAGGCAATGTGCCAATCAACGGTCTTAGCTACACCGGACTTCACAAAAACCTTTATTGTGGAATGTGATGCCTCAGGAAATGGAATTGATGATGTTTTAATGCAAGAAGAAATACCCATTGCTTTTGAAAGTCGTCCAATCAAAGGAAAGCATTTACACAAAGCTATTTATGAGAAGGAAATGTTGGCAATACTACATGCACTTAAGAAATGGTGAGCCTACCTAATGGAAGACACTTGAAGGTAAAAATAGATCATGATAGTCTTAAATACTTTTTAGAACAAAGATTATCTTTAGAAGAGTAGAAAAAATGGGTCACAAAGATGTTGGGTTATGACTTTGAAATCATCTACAAAAAAGGGAAGCAAAATGTTGTGGCAGATGCACTCTCAAGAAAGGATGAGGATGTGGAAGAATTTCTTTGCTCAATTTCTATTATACAACAAAATTGGATAAACGAAGCAAGGGATGAATGGAAGAATGATGAAGAAGTGTGGGAAATCATTCAAAAGTTACAACATCCCAGTACATTTGATACGTTTAACTGGAAAAATGATTCGTTATGGTACAAAGATCGGTTATACCTATGTAAGAATTCCCAACTCAAACAAAATATTCTTAGGGAATTGCACACCTCTCCCTTAGGAGGGCATTCAGGATTCTTAAAAACATACCACAGGGTTAAGAAGGATTTTTTGTGGGATGGCCTTAAATCAGATATTCAAAAGTTTGTGGCATAATGTTTGGTTTGCCAACAAAATAAAGTTGAAACAATTAAGACCCCAGGTCTATTACAACCATTATCCATTCCAAGCCAACATTAGGAGGAGGTTTCAATGGATTTTATCACAGTTTTACCCAAATATGAAGGAAAGAGTGTTATCATGGTGGTAGTTGACAAACTTACCAAGTATGCACACTTTTGTGCATTATCTCATCCATTTAAAGCGAGTACAATTTCTACTGCATTTATGGAAACAATTCAAAACCTACATGGAAACCCAAAGATTATTGTAAGTGATAGAGATCCAATTTTCACTGGAAATTTTTGGACATAATTATTTTCTTGTCTTGGTGCTCAGTTAGCTCATAGCTCATCTTATCATCCTCAATCTGATGGACAAACTGAGATAGTAAACAAATGTTTGGAAGGATATATTTGTTTCTTTTTATCTGATAAATAGACATAATGGGTCAAATGGTTGCCTCTCGCTGAATGGTGGTATAACAATTCCTTCCATACTGCAACAAAAATGACCTTTTTATGACACTTTATGGATATCATCCACCATACATCACATCATATTTAAGAGAAAATTCGAAGTTTCAAGTAGTGGAAGATCACATCAAGCATCAACAACAAGTTCTCCAACTCTTAAAGGATAACCTCACCTTGGCGCAGAATAGAATGAAGCAATAGGCATATCAACATCACAGTGAAAGAAGTTTTGATGTAGGTGATTAGGTATTCCTACGACTATAACCATATAAACAAATTTCCCTCAAGCAAGCTAAGAAGGATAATAAATTATCATCAAAGTATTATGGTACATATAAGGCATTGCAAAAGATAGGTACTATGTCATACAAATTGGAGCTTCTTGCAACTTCCCTAGCGCACTCAATTTTCCATGTTTGATGCTTAAATAAGGTTATAGGTGACAAGCTACCAGTTCAAACAATATTGCCATAACTTGATGATGAAGGAAAAATCATATTGGAAACTGAAGCGGTCAAAGAAACAAGAACTTGACAGCTACGAAATCGGTCAATTTCAAAGTATCTCATCAAGTGGAAGAACTTACCCGTTGAAGATTCCACATGGGAGGATGAAATTTTTTTAGAGAAGCATCTAGAACTACTCAAGCATTGAGGATGACACTTTTTTGAAGGAGAGGGGCATGTTAGGTCCCTATAATACTAGTGATTTCCCCATTACTATTGTCATTATATCCCTTATTGTTATCGTTGTGCCGCTATTGTCCCCATATTGTTATTATTGTGCCCCATAGAAGCCCACTATTGTTATTTTTGTGCCCATATATTATTATTGTTAGGTCGAATTTGGTTATATTATGACCCCTTAGACTCCTATATATAGAAAGGAGTTTTTGTCATTTGTATCATCCAAGAATTATTCATTTGTGTAATGTAAAGGAGGTTGCGCCCTCAAAGAGGATGATTTCTAAGTCGTTGATCTATCTTTTTGTGAGCTAGTTTCATAACATACGACCAAGCACGGTGTAAGTGCTTATTGTTATTCAAAATTTCATAGCTCCCTTAAATCTAACTTTCCTTGTATTAGTGGTTATATGCCTTAGTATTAAAACATATACCCATATAACATGTACAGGTGCTATTATATCTATAAATCAGTGGAAACCTCAAAATTTGTTAACCCTAAAAACACTTTTTATCCTTTTGATGGGAACCTTTTCTTTAGATACAATCAAAATTTTTGTTACCAAGATCTGTTAGCTGATGGATATCAGTATATCAAGATATCAAGAAATATGGAAGCACTGATACAACCAATAGTGCTAATATGGTGGGCTCCCATTGGACAAACTTCAATTGTCACCAAAAATTTCACATCAAATGTTGTTACTAGATTGTAAATGGATGAACTTGAAATTTAGACGGTTACATGAATATAGGAAAAAAATGAAAATATTAACACTAAAAACACTTGCAAAACATGAACATTTGAAGTATGGATGACAAGAAATAAGCTAATTAGATGTCGACAACCTTTATGTCAGTTAACAGAGGTCGAGTTCCAGGATATCATAATATCACTAGATTTCAATTTTTGCACCTTATCAATTCTCTTGATAGCCAATATGTCGATATACTAAGGGGCTTTAAGCCCTTCGATGTTTGGCCTAAGCACCCACGATCAAGTGTTATGCCCTAACGCTTATCGGGTATGGAGATATTGGAAAGTCTATGAATCTATGCAATGTGTCAATACGGTGATATGTCAAGGGTGCTTATCCCTTAAGGGCTACACCTTATCTCCTTCGTGACTAGGGGCTTCTATAATAATCCACAAATCCATGCATTTGGATAAAACATTGATATGGAAATATGCCAAGGGGACCTAAGCCTTCAAGTTCTAAATCTTAAGTTCCTTGTGACTAGGAGAAGAACGAGGCCTTTTTAAGAGATTTGATATGCCAAGGGCCCAATAAATAGACCACACTTTACCAAGAATTATTTTGTTTGTTAACTGATCGAGGCATCCCGAAAAAAAGTGATTTATGATCTATTTCACATTATAATATAATTTTAGGTTCTTCAAGATTTTTGACTAACTCTATATTTTTCCCCTTTATCCTTCTCCTCACACCATCATTGTTGCTATGTTCCTCATACCTCATATCTCCTCTTTACTCTTTCCCTTCATTTTATGGTTGTAGATAGTTATCCTCTTCTCAGATCCTCACAATCATTGTTTTCCTCAAATTATCAATTTGATGATATACCTTAATGTGATTTCCAAACATTTAATTTATACATGTTGATTCATGAATTCATGCACTTCCTCAATGATGGGCCAACTTATAGCTATGGTTGGTTCAATATATAAAAGGTTTTCGAAGATTATCCTTACTATAAAGAGGGTCTCCGCCTAAATTTAACATGTATCTAAAGGGTTTCATGTGCCCATGTTGGTCCCCCCTTAGCTTTGACATCATTGAAAAACATTATTCAACAATCTCCCCCTTTTTCATTGATGAAAACATCTAGAAAAATTTGGTAAAATGTTGAGGCTCTCCCCTTATCTGCATGCTCTCTTTTTTATTGTAACTTTTCCATTTGTTTACAATTTCTCTCCTTTTAACATCAATGGAAAATGGATGCTCCCCCTGAATTGATGCTTCTCTTTATTTTCAATTCTCACCCTTTCTCATAAATCAGGAGCACAAGACTACTCCTTGAGCTAAAGCTTTTCCTTTTACTAATTATATGAAAAAGTGATATAGGAGCATCTTAACTTATGAAAATATATGTATTTAATTTTTCATAAGCCTAATAAGGATCTAGAAAATAGTAGATTGTATAAAATTCTAGAAAAGAGATGTAATTGAAACTAATTTTATTTGTTTATTATATAGTTAACATAGGTTCCCAAGTTTGAGAGGATTCTCCTCAACTTCCTCCAAATATGTAGGAGAGAAATTATCTCTAGAAAAGTCTATGTCTTCCTTCTATAGGAATAAATAAGGATGTAATTTTTTTTTGGGCAAGCAAGAAAAGTCTTGATCTTCAATATTGAATAAGTGTTTGTTTTGTGAGTACTTGGTGAAGTTATGCTTGAATTTTTTCTTTTTATGTGAGAGTGATGGTTTTGGTATCAAAACTTTGGTTAGGAACTCGTTATGTGGATAAATGCGTGGATGGATTCAGTGCCACTTATGGAAAAAGTTGTTGCATGAAGTGCACTAAGCCATAAAAATTGCTGTTATATGAAGAATTACTAACTAGACCCTTGTGAAGACGATGGGAAATTGTTTTTGAAATGGTAACTAATGGGATATATATAAAAAATTGCTTAAGGAATCATGAATAATATCTACCTTCCTGGAACATTTGGATCACAACTTGTTATAACTCCTCCAACATATTTTGTGGCGTATATTCTAGAATCAAAGGGAATACTAGTAACTGATCGAATTTTTGAGTGAGAGAATGTGAACCAAGTGATCTAATATTGATCATAAACAAAACTGAAGTAGAATTGAATATTTGCCAACAGTAAATTGATTGTTAAGCGCTTAATGTGGAAGACTGAAGGAAAAAAACTGATTTAATGACTTAATCCAGAACATAAGCAACATATTTAAACATGAATTTGCAGCAAAGAATAGAGATAGAAGAAAACAAATATTGATTACGGAGTTCGTCCTTGAAGTACTATGTCTCCGAGTCCACTTTCAAGATGGGCATATGTTCTATTAAGGATTGATCCAAGGAAGTCTTTACACAACAGAAAAACCAGAATAAATGTGCTCGTAGACACCTCTGGTCTCTGTCAACAAAAATCTCTCTCTCCTAGCTTTCCAACGCCTGTGTCGGTTCCCAATTCCGCCTCCGGACAACCAAGAAACACTAAAAACAAATCTATCTCTCCCTCATAGAAATCTGACTACAAAGCTTCAAAACCACTCTAATACATCCAATATGCCCTTCATGAATAAAAGTGATGAATTTATAGTGTTTTTGGTTCATCGAGCCCCTAATGCCAAACTTAGGCATGAATGTGCTGCATTAAGTATTTTGGGTTCGGTCTTGTCACCTTGTGACACTTGGGAGTTTAGTTACATGATGATTGAATTAAAATAGAACAAAACCCGTCGAAAAAACCCAAAATAAACTTTTGATATCAAAATTCCTTGACGGTCTTGCTAACAGCACGAAGAGGTTTGACTATCGGCACGTGAACATCGCGCTCTAATCGCAGGAAACCACCTTGCAGCTAATCCTGACAGTTCCGGCTACTGGCGCGCATCCCAACTGCATGTGACAACTATTATCGCCAACAGTTTGTTGCTGCGATTCCAACGCAGTCAACTGACTACTGTGGTCAACAACACCCTTGTTCACATGTCCATGGCTCCTACAGTTAGGACTTCTGTTGCAGTTATCCAGACTGAGTGTTTAGGAACTGCGCACCACATTTGTTTTGCATGGTTTTTAGCATAGAGTCCGAAAGTGGGTTTGTTAATTTAGGTTATGAGATTTATGTATGCACTAGGTCCTTAGGACTTAGGAATCAAACCTTTAGGATTAGTGCTAGGGTTTTAACCTTAACCTTAAAACCATTACAAACTTTGGTCGCAACATTACTTTCAATTTCGACCACCTTTTCACCAAGAAGGTTTTCTGCACCATGAAGACAATATTGACGAAGCTGAGGAAAAATGAAGATGAACTGGACTTCCTGGACAAACTAGACTGACATAAGATCCTCCTGGATCAATCCTCTCCACTTTAAAGATTTTGGACCACGAAAGTTTGATTTAAGAAGATATCGGGTGAGGGTACAACTCCCTCACTCTTCCAATCTCCATCCACCTTGCCTTGCTTAGATTCATGCCCTTGAGTCCCATCGAAGATATTTAACATCTCCACGCCTTGAAGATCGAACCTTCTTGTCCAAGATGGTATCTTCCTGCAACTCATTCATATATTCAGGTGCCAAATCATGAATAGTAGGAATATATGTATCTTCCTCTGGATCCATGATTATGGGAGGTTCATACAACCTCAAATTTTCCAGATTTACAACTGAATACATACACATGCAACGAGGTAAATCTAACCGGAATGCATTATTTCCAATCTTTTCAACAATCTTGAAAGGTCCATAGCTTATGGGTTTCAATTTCTTACCCTCACCTTTCAACCTGTGTTTAATCATATACAACCATAATTGATCACCGACCTGAAAATGATGATCTACTCAATGCTTTTCATGGCACATTTTGTACTTGGCCTAACTCTTCTCTAACTGATCCCGCATTGCTTCATGTATCTATTGTATCCGTTGAATGAATTGAATTGCTTTATTTGCATCATCATGTCAACCCACTTTATCTTCTTCACCAAACATGAAATCCATCAGTGACTTTGGTAGATACCCAAAACATGTTTCAAATGGCGATCTATTAGTCGAAGAATGTAAAAATCGATTGTAAGCATGGTTCACATAAGGTAAAGATTCATCCCACAACTTAGGATGTTTACTGCAGTAACCTCAGAGGATATGTATGACTGTCTTCTTCACCACTTTTGCCTGTTCGTCGGTTTGTGGATGAAAAGTTGTGCTTTTCTTTAGCTTTTCTTTTCAACAATCTTGAAAGGTCCATACTTGATGGGTTTCAATTTCTTACCTTCACCTTTCAACCTATCTTTAATCATATACAACCATAATTGATCACCGACTTGAAAATGATGATCTACTCAATGCTTTTCATGGCACATTTTGTATTGGGCCTGACTCTTCTCTAATTGATCCCGCACTGCTTCATGTATCTATTGTATCCGTTGAATGAATTGAATTGCTTGATTTGCATTAGCATGTCCACCCACTTTATCTTCTTCACCAAACATGAAATCCATCAGTGACTTTGGTAGATACCCAAAACATGTTTTAAATGGCGATCGATTAGTCGAAGAATGTAAGAATCGATTGTAAGCATGATTCACATAAGGTAAAGATTCATCCCACAACTTAGGATGTTTACTGCAGTAACCTCAGAGGATATGTATGACTGTCCTCTTCACCACTTTTGTATGTTCGTCAGTTTGTGGATGAAAAGTTGTGCTTTTCTTTAGCTTTTTGTCCATGAGTCCCCACAAAGTGGACCAAAACTCTCCTACAAAACAAGTGTCTCGATAACAAATAATGGAAGTAGGTAACCCAAAATAAACCCATACTTGTTGAAAGAAAACCTGTGTAGTTTGTTCGGTAGTCACTTGATTTTTGCATGGAACAAGAATGCACATCTTGCTGAATCTATCAACCACAACATACATTTAATCATGCCCTCTCCTGGACATAGGAATCCCTCAAACAAAATCCATGGAAATGTTGTCCCATGGTTGCAAAGGAACTAGAAGTGGCATGTACAAACCAATCTTTTGATTGCTTGGTTTGCTGGTCAAACACATCAAACACCCTTGAATGTACTTAACAATTGTTTCATACATACGAGGCCAATAACAATACCTTTGAATTTTTCCCACAGTCTTGCTTACACCAAAATTTCCTGAAATGCAAGAAGAATGTGCTTCCCGAATAACATGCGCCATTTCTGTCTGTGGTATGCTCAAATTACCCAGATGATATAAAAACCTGTCATGAATATGATAATTGACTTCTTCCACCTGAGTACCATGAGTTAGTGATTCATAAATATCTTTGGAACCAATATCTGTACTATATTGTTCTATATAACCTTCATGTTTTAAAGAACTATTCTGTAACACTACTGAAGCATTCAAATATGGTCTAGACAAAAAATGAGCTACTTTGTTTGTTGCCCCTTGCTTGTACTTAATTACTAAGTGAAATTGTTGAAGAAATTCCATCCATCTGTAATGACGAGATTGTTCCAACTTAGTCTGAGACTGAAGGTAATGAAGCAGATGATGATCTGTGTGAATCACTCTTTCCTTACCCATTTAATAATGTTTCCAATTCTTTACACTTTCAACCAAAGCAAATAGTTCTTTATCATATGTCAGATATTTTATAACTTCTTTAGAAAAAGTTTCAAAATGAAAAAAAATTGGTTTCCCTTTTTGAAGTAAAACTACACCCATTTCATAACCACTGGCATTTGTTTCAATTTCGAATGGTTGTTGAAGATTTGGTAAAGCTAAGATTGGAGTTGTGACAATTTTTTGCGTAAGTGTATCAAAAGATTTTTATTGTTTCCCTCCCCACTGAAAGGAAAATTTAGAGCCTATTAAAGCATGTAATGATGATGCGATCAAAGAAAATTGAGCAATAAATTTTCTTCAATATTGAATTGCACCTATAAAAATCCTAACTTCAGTCACATTCTGTGGTCTTGGCCATTTAAAAATCACATCGATTTTAGTTGGATCTATTTTCAAATTACCATATCCAACTATGTAACCAAGATAATTCAATGAAATTTTTCCAAACTCACATTTGGAAAGTTTAAGGTACAATTTTACTATTCAACACTTCAAAAACCTACTTAACATGCCTGACATGCTCTTCCATACTGGAACTTAAAATCAGGATATCATCTAAGTAGATTATAACAAATTTATCAATGTATGGACGGAATACATCATTCATAACCTGCATGAAAGTTGTTGGAGCATTACACAAACCAAAAGGAATTACTAACCATTCAAATAATCCCTGCCTAATTTTGAATGCAGTTTTCTAGTTGTCATTTTATGCAATGCGAATTTGATGATACCCACTACAGAGATCCAACTTAGTGAAATAGACAACATTTTTCAACTGATCAAGTAAATCATCTATCCTGGGAAGAGGATACTTGTTTTTGATTGTGATTTTGTTCAAGGCCCTGAAGTCGACACACATTATTCATGTCTCATTTTTCTTAGGAACCAAAATTATGGGTGAGCCACATGGAGATGAACTGGGTAGAATGAGACCTTTTTCAATCAAATCTTGGATTTGTTTCTTTATTTCTTCGTTCTCTATAACTGAAATGCGATACATTCTGACTTTAGGAAGAGGGGCATGAGACATCGATTGTATTTCATGTTGTATTTCCCGTTTAGGAGGAAGATGTTTTGATTCTTTAAATAGACTTTGAAAAGAAACTACCACTTTAATCAATCTATCTTTAAACTGAGATTCACAACCTAAAAAAGCATCATGTTGATCCTTATGTTGTTATTTTACAACCATGAGTACATATCTCTTATTTGAACTTATTATTCACTTCATCTAATTAACAATAACTAAATCCAAGTGTGTTTTGAGTTTATGTTCCCTGATAATGTATTCAATACCATCTTTATTAAGGTGATATTTATGCTCTTTCCTATGAAACACTACATCATGATCATAGAGATAAGGACTCCCTAGCACTACTCCACATATGTCTACTAGAATCACATCTAAATCCACTTCATCAATGTAATTAGCTGTGATGGAAAATTTTAAAGGACACTGCTTTGTGACATTAATGTGAGTCTCTTTATTTAGCCAACCTAATGGGTATGGTCTTGGATGATTTTGTGTCTTCAAACCCAATTTCTTAACTAAACCTTCAGATATTAAAATTTCTTGTGATCCACTATCAAACAATGTATCTATTGTTTTGTGCTTAGAAGTTATCCTTATATGAAATAATTCAACCCTTTTACCCTCATTCAGATGATTTATGCTTGAAGAAGATTGTAGAAGTAATTGAACTTGAACCAGTGTCATAAGTTTTACTTGTCGAAACCATTGCATTATTTTCCTTTCATCACCCGATTCAGAGACCAAATCTTATTGGATTGTTGCATTAGCCTTCTTTTCACCTTTCTTCTTCTGGAACTTCTTTGGTCTGAGTTTTGGGTGAATTTTCCAACATTTGGCTTCATCATGTCTGATCCTATGGGAGTGAGTACAAGTAGGTCTTTCACTTTCCTTCTGAGCTGTCACTGATCTCTTTCCCTTCGAATTTCTCTTCCTCTTTATATCTTTGGAATCCTTGATTTCCATTTGTCTGGATGTTTTTGGTGAAAACTTGAACGATATGCCACCTGAGTCAATATGTATGACTTGAACACACACTTCATCAAAGTCATCAGGATTAAACATCAATAATGTATGTTGTAAATATGAATGTAAACTACCAATGTACTTTAATAAAGTTTCACATGTATTCAATGGAATACCAAGCGCCAAAGATTTCTTCCTGAATTCCCGAGTAAACTCCTGAACATATTTCCCTTTACCTTGCCTCAAATGTTTCCAATCAATAACAACTTGTTGTATGTATCCCAAAGGATATAATTGTTTTTTGAGAGATTTTAAAAAATTAGACCATGAAAAGATGACTTTATCTTTTCGCTTTACATCTATTTGAGTTTTACTTTCCCACCAGACTAAAGTTGTCCCCCCCATTCTAAGTGTAGCTAACTGAACTTTTATTTTTTCATCAGAAATGTTCTGAATTCTACAATAGACTTCTAACTACTTAATCGAATTATCTAGCTTTTCAGGATTCATTTCGCCATCATAAATAGGTAGTTCAAATTTAACATCAAGTTTCAAAAGAGATTATTTCTCATGTTTCTTTTCTATTTTAGAATTAGAATTGGAAGAAGAAGAAGATGATGATGATGATGGAGATGATGGAGGAGGAGGTTTATCAGCCTTGCCTTTTCCCTTGTGCTTCTTCGATGTCTTTGAAGAAGAAGCTATATCTCTTGCCTTCTTATCTTCGTAGAGTTCTCCCAACATCTACTGCATGTTCAAAAAAAATTGCTGAAATTGTTCCTGATCCATGAACTTCGCTTTCAAATTTCTAGATTGAACTCATCAAGTGTTCCTTCTCCACTTCACGACCTTGACTTGGTTAACATTCATTGGAAAAAATTGTATAGCACACAACCTGCTCTGATACCAAATTATATGATCTGATATTGATCATAAACAAAATTGAAGTAGAATTGAATATTTGCTAACAATGAATTGATTGTTAACTTAAGCGCTTAATGTGGAATATTGAAGGAAACCAGCTGATTTAATGACTTAATCTAGAACACAAGCAACATATTTAAACATGAATTTGAAGCAAATTATAGAGATAGAAGACAAGAAACATTGATTAAGGAGCTCTTCCCTGATGGACTACGTCTTCGTGTCTGCTTTCAAGATGGGTGTTCGTTTATTAAGGATTGATCTAGTACGTAGAAAAAACACCAGACTGAATGTGCTTGCATGCACCTCTGGTTTCTGTCAACAAAAAAATCTCTCTCCTAGCTTTCCAACGCCTATCTCGGTTCCCAATTCCGCCACTAGACGACCAAGAAACACTGAAAACAAATGTCTCTCTCTCATAGAAATCTGACCACAAAGCTTCAAAACCACTCTAATACATCCAATATCCCCTTCATGAATACAAGTGATGAATTTATAGTGTTTTTGGTTCATTCGAGCCCCTAATTCCAAACTTAGGCATGAATGTGTTGCATTAAGTATTTCGGGTTCGGTCTTGTCACCTTGTGACACTTAGGAGTTTAGTTACATGGTGATTGAATTAAAATAGAACAAAACGCATCGAAAAACAAAAAATAAACTTTGGATATCAAAATCCGCTAACAATCTTGCTAACAACACGGAGAGGTTTGACTATCGGAGCATCGTGGTCTAACTGGAGGTTGCCACCTTACAGCTAATCCTGACAGTTCCGGCTACCAGCATGGATCCCAACTGCATGTGACAACTATTATCTCCAACAATTTGCTATTGCGATTCCAACGTGGTCAACTCACTACTGCAGTCAATAGCACCATTGTTCACATGTCCATGGCTTTGACGGTTAGGACCTCTCCTGTGGTTATCAAGACTGCGTGGTTAGAAATTGTGTAACATATTTGTTTTGCATGGTTTTTAGCATATAGTCCAAAAGTGGGTTTGTTAATTTAGGTTATGTGATTTATGTATGCGTTAGGTCCTTAGGAATTAGGATTTAGAACTTTAGGATTAGTGTTAGGGTTTTAACCTTAACCTTAAAAGCATTACAAACTTTGGTCACAACATTACATTCAATGTCGACCACCTTTTCATCAAGAAAGATTTCCAGACCATGAATAAAATAATGACGACGCTCATGAAAACTAAAGATGAGCTGAACTTCCTGGGAAAACTGGATTGACATAAGATCCTCCTAGATCAATCCTCTCCACTTAAAATATTTTGGACCACAAAAGTTTGATTTAAGCAGATATCAGGTGAGGTTATAGCTCCCTCACTCTTCCGATCTCCGCCCACCTTGCCTTGCTCAGATTCATGACCTTGAGTCCCACTCAAAGATGTTCAACATCTCCATGCCTTTAAGATTGAACGTTCTTATCCAAGATGGTATCTTCCTACAACTCATACATATATTCAAGTGCCAAATCATCAATAGTAGGAATTTATGTATCTTCCTCTAGATCCATGATCATAGGAGGTTCATAAAACTTCATATTTTCCACATTTACAACTGAATAAATAGGCATGTAAGGAGGCAAATCTAATCGGAATGCATTATTTCTAATCTTTTCAACAATATTCAAAGTTCCATACCTGATGGGTTACAATTTCTTACCCTCACTTTTCAACCTATCTTTATTGATATACAACCATACCTGATCATCAACCAAAAAATGATGACCTACTCGTTGCTTGTCATGGCACATTTTGTACTTGGCCTCACTCTTCTCTAACTGATCCTGCATTGCTTCATGTACATGCTGTATCCATTGAATGAACTTAACCACTTTATTTGCATCATCATGTCCACCCACTTTATCTTCTTCACAAAACATGGAATCCATCGATGACTTTGGTAGATACCCAAAACATGTTTCAAATGGTGATCGATTAGTTGAAGAATGTAAGGCTTGATTGAAAGCATGCCGCACATAAGGTAAATATTCATCCCACAATTTAGGATGTTTAATGTAGTAACCTCAGAGGATATGTATGACTGTCCTGTTCACCACTTCTGTATGTCCGTCAGTTTGTGGATGAAAATATGTGCTCTTATCTAGCTTTGTGTCCATGAGTCCCCACAAAGTGTACCAAAACTCTCCTACAAAACGAGTGTCTCAATTAGAGATAATGGAAGTAGGTAACCCAAAATGAACCCATACTTGTTGAAAGAACACTTGTGCAGTCTGTTCGGTAGTCACTTGATTTTTGGATGGAACAAGAATGCACATCTTTCTGAATCTATCAACCACAACATACGTGTAATAATGCCTTCTCTTGGACATAGGAAGTCATCCAACAAAATCCATGGAAACGTTGTCCCATGGTCGCAAAGGAACTGGAAGTGGCATGTACAAACCAATATTTCGATTGGTTTTTTGGTCGAACACATAACACATCCTTTAATGTACTTAACAACTGTTTCCTACATACGAGGCCCATAACAATACCTTTGAATTTGTACCATAGTCTTTCTTACACCAAAATGTCCTGAAATGTGAGAAGAATGTGCTTCCCGAATAATATGCGCCCTTTTTGTCTATGGTATGCACAACTTACCCAAATGATATAACAGCCTGTCATGAATATGATAATTGACTTCTTCCACCTGAGTACCATGAGTTAATTATTCATGAATATATTTGAATTCAACATCTGTACTATATTGTTTTATATAACTTTTATGTTTTAAAGAACTATTCTGTAGCACTATTGAATCATTCAAAGATGGTCTAGACAACATATTAGCTACTTTGTTTGTTACCCCTTTCTTGTACTTAATTACTAAGTGAAATTGCTGAAGAAATCCCATCCATCCGTAATGATGAGATTTTTGCAACTTAGTCTGAGACTGAAGGTACTGAAGTAGATGATGATCTGTGTGAATCACTGTTTCTATACCCATTAAATAGTGTTTCCATTTTTTTACACTTTCAACTAAAGTAAACAGTTATTTATCATATGTCAAATAATTTATAACTTCTTTAGAAAAATTTTTAGAATGAAAACAAATTGGTTTCCCTTTTTGAAGTAAAACTTCACCCATTGCATAACCACTAGCATTTATTTCAATTTCAAATGACTGTTGAAGATTTGGTAAAGCTATGATTGGAGCTGTGACAATTTTTCACTTAAGTGTATCAAAATATTTTTGTTGTTTCCCTCCCCAATGAAAGGAAACTTTAGAACTTGTTAAAGCATGTAATGATGATGCAATCAAAGAACTAAGCAATAAATTTTCTCCAATATTGAACTGCACCTATGAAACTCCTAACTTCAGTCACATTCTTTGGTCTTGGCCATTTAACAATCACATAGATTTTAGCTCGATCTATTTTCAAATTACCACCTCCAACTATGTAACCAAGATAATTCAATGAAGTTTTTCCAAACTCAGATTTGGAAAGTTTAAGGTACAATTTCTCTTTGTGCGACACTTCAAAAACTTGCTTAACATGCCTAAAATGCTCTTCCATACTGGAACAGAAAATCAGGATATCATCTAAGTAGATTATGAAAAATTTATCAATGTATTGACGGAATACATCATTCATAACCCGCATGAAAGTTTCTGGAGCATTACACAAACCAAAAGGCATTAATAACCATTCAAACATTCTCTGCCTTGTTTTGAATGCAGTTTTCCAGATGTCATTTTCTGCAATGCGAATTTGATAATACCGACTACGCAAATCCAACTTAGTGAAATAGACAACATTTTTCAATTGATCAAGTAAATCATCTATCTTGGGAAGAGGATACCTGTTTTTGATTGTGATTTTGTTCAAGGCCCTAAATTCAACACACATTCTCCATGTCCCATCTTTCTCAGGAACCAAAATTATGGGTGAGCCACATGGAGATGAATTGGGTCGAATGAAACCTTTTTCAATCAACTCTTGGATTTGTTTCTTTATTCCTTTGTTCTCTATAACTGACATGCGATACATTCTGACATTAGGAAGAGGGGCATCAGACATCAATTGTATCTCATGTTGTATTTCCCATTTAGGAGGAAGATGTTTTGGTTCTTTAAATAGACTTTGAAAAGAATCTACCACTTTAACCAATATATCTTTAAACTGAGATTCACAACCTGAAAAAGCATCACGTTGATCCTTATGTTGTTCTTTTACAACCACGAGTACATATCTCTTATTTGAACTTATTAATTGCTTCACCTGATTAACAATAACTAAATCCAAGTGTGTTTTGAGTTTATTTGCCCTGATAATGTATTCAATCCCATCTTTATTAAGGTGATATTTATGCTCTTTCTAATGAAACACTACATCACGATCATAGAGATAAGGACTCCCTAGCACTACTCCACATATGTATGCTGGAATCACATATAAATCCACTTAATCAATGTAATATGATGTGATGGAAAATTTTAAACGACATTTCTTTGTGACATTAATCCGAGTCTCTTTATTTAGCCAACCTCATGGGTATGGTCTTGAATGATTCTATGTCTCCAAACACAATTTCTTAACTAAATCTTCAGATATTAAATTTGCCTATGATCCACTATCAATGTATCTATTTTTTGGTGCTTAGAAGTTATCCTTAGATGAAATAATTCAACCCTTGTATCCTTATTCAGATGATTTATGTTTGAAGAATATGCAGAAGTACTTGAACTTGAACCAGTGTCAAAAGTTTTACCTGTTGAAACCATTTCAGTTATTTTCCTTTCATCACCTGATTCGAAGCCCAAATCTTGTTGGGTTGGTGCATTAGCCTTATTTTCACCTTTCTTCTTCTAGAATTTCTTTGTTCTGAGTTTTGGGTGAAGTTTCCAACATTTGGCTTCATCATGTCTGATCCTCTGGCAATGAGTACAAGTAGGTATTTCACTTTCCTTCTGAGCTAATGCTGATCTCTTTCCCTTTGAATTGATATTCCTCTTGCTGTCTTTGGAATCCTTGATTTCCAACTGTTTGGATGTTTTTGTTGAAAACCTGAATGCTCTGCCACGTGATTCAATATGTATGGCTTGAACACACACTTCATCAAAGTCATCAGGATTAAACATCAATATTGTATGCTGTAAATATGAATTTAAACTGCTAATGTAATTTAATAAAGTTTCATGTGTATTCAATGGAATATCAAGCGCCAAATCTTTCTTCCAAAATTCCTTGTAGAAATTATCACTGTAGATTAATCTGATTATGCAATATACTAAAGAAAAATACTTAATCTACTTCTACAATCAAACATGCAGAAGCTTAATCGATTTTGATCAAGATCAAACATAACACATATAACAGAGAAGGAGAATCAATACACATGAAACACAAAACAATACTTTGGGAAAGCCTCAGCTAAAAATCCCGCTATTTGTATTATCATACAAGGTGGAAATACATCAAGATTACACAAAGCTTTAGCTCCCACAGCTAACCAGCTCTCAGTACAATCCTCCTGGATGCTCACAGACAAACAAGGCTTCTCATAAACCTTCTCCTCTGCCCTCCAAGCCTCCTATTTCCTTGCGCTATTTCTCCTGGATGATCCTATTGTTACCAAGTGTAACATTGATCATTCACACTGATCTCACGCCCTGTAAAACTGTGCAATCCTCAAGGAACCTTATTCCTTCTGCATGGATGAGTTTTCTTTATAGAAATACTCATGCAATTGATATAACAATGTCCTTGTCTTTAATCTCAATTAGGTATTTCTCTGAATAGACATGCATGAGTTATTTATGAGAGAATCTTCAGTTATCTGGAGTACACTAGTTTGTTGCATGCATGCATTAACTAACTGAACTCACAATTAGTTCTTCAAACTGTTTGGAACTAATTTAACTGGACATAACTTAGTTAACTGAGCTAACTAATTACAACTCAAATTCATATTTATCTCCTTAATTAAAGGATAATCTCCTTAATTTAAAGGATCACTGTTGCATGACTTCACAAAGACTTCTAGCTTGAATTTCTCCAACTAATTAACTCAAGATGAATTAATTAATTATTTTTCAAGCAACTAGTGAGACTAAATTTGAATTTAATTCACAATTTTAATTCAAGGGCAAATTAAAATTGGAATATTATGAATCCTATTTTTATCATTTCTTGTTGCTATTCTCAACACTCCCTCTCAACAAGAAAGGAATTCAACTTGATCCCAATCCTGAACCTTTGGAATGTTTTGCATGCAACACTTCTCTCTATTGTTGTTGGTCCAACAATCTCCAGAAACAAAAAAAATCTAACCTGAATTAGTGTGACGCATCTGTCATCAAAGTCTTTGTCTGCTATTGCCTCTGTCAACTGAAAAAACTCTGCATTTCTATTGAATCTTCTTTTCTGCACTATTGTCAATCCTTCTCTGTGCTCTTTAGTATCTAACTGCTCTAGCCTCTATCACTTTGATCTATGACTGCATCAATCCCACTGATTCCTCCCACTACTATGTACTTTGGGCTCCCGTAGCAAGGTATGATCCATGAGATAAAACCTATCAATGGACCCTACCCAATTTCAGCCTTCTTGGGACTATCACTTCACATCACCCCACCTCACACCTGGAGGTATGGCTGCATGTGATTGCTCTGCTGACTATAATTGTGGCTCCTCCACAATTGTCTGAGACTTCTTCTGGGGCTGCATGTTGAGAGTTAATTTACTCTCCCTCTCAACCACCAAGTCTCTAACATTTTCCTTGCTCCTCAAGGCTACGTCAAGTGCATACGGGTTCTTGGCTAGCACACCAATCTATTTCATCTTTCCTGATGTCACGAAATTTTCTAGAAAAAGAACTGATTTTAAATCAACAATATCTCCCTCATCCGACTCCGATTTAGCCGATTTGTTTTTTAAATTTGGGTATTTTTTTGCAAGGAATCCAAATATTCTATTTGTTTATGAAACTTTTGCACAAAAGTTTTCAGATCTGCTCTACAAACTCACGGCCCAAAACTCAAAACTTCAAAATATCCTCTAGTATATTGTTCTCAGCTCCGATAAACTTGGCTCTGATACCATGTAGAAATTCTCATTGTAGATTAACCTAATTACACAATATACTAAAGCAAAATACTTAATCTACTTCTACAATCAAACTTGTGGAAGCTTAATTGATTTTGAGCAAGATCAAACAGAACACATATAACAGAGAAGGAGAATAAATACACATGAAACACAGAAGAATACTCTGGGGAAAGCCTAAGCTAAAAACCCCGCTATCTGTATTATCATACAAGGTGGAAATCCATCAAGATTACACAAAGCTTTAGCTCCCACAACTAACCAGCTCTTCATACAATCCTCTTGGATGCTCATAGGCAAACAAGGCTTCTCAGAACCTTCTCCTCTGCCCTCAAAGCCTCCTATTTCCTAGTGTTGTTTCTCTTGGGTGATCTTACTGTTACCAAGTGTAACACTGATCATTCACACTGATCTCACACCCTGTAAAACTGTGCAATCCTCAAGGAACGTTATTCCTTTTGCATGGATGATTTTCCTTTATAGGAAAACTCGTGCAACTGACAATACAATGTCCCTGTCTTTAATCTCAACTGGGTGTTTCTCTGAGTAGACATGCATGAGTTATTTATGAGAGAATCTTTAGTTATATGGAGTACACTAGTTTGATGCATGTATGCATTAACTAATTGAACTCACAATTAGTTCCTCAAACTGTTGGAACTAATTTAACTGGACATAACTCAGTTAACTGAGCTAACTGATTACAACTCAAATAAAACTCATCCTTATCTCCTTAATTAAGGGATCATCTCCTTAATTTAAGGGATAACTGTTCATAACTTCACAAAGAATTCTAGCTTGAATTTCTCCAACTAATTAACTCAAGATGAATTAATTAATTATTTTTCAAGCAGCTGGTAAGACTAAATTCGAATTTAATTCAAAATTTTAATTCAAGGACAAATTATAATTGGAATATTCTGAATGCTATTTTTAGCATTTCTTGTTGCTATTCTCAACATTCCTGAGTAAACTCCTGAAAATTCTTCCCTTTACCTTGCCTCAAATGCTACCAATCAATAACAACTTGCTGCATGTATCCCAAAGGATAGAATAGTTTTTTGAGAGCTTTTAAAAAATTAGACTATGAAGAGATGAATTTACCTTTCCACTTTAGATCTATTTGAGTTTTACTTTCCCACTAGATTAAAGTTATTCCCCCCATTATAGGTGTAGCTAATTGAGTTTTTGTTTTTTCATCAGAAATGTTCTGAATTCTACAATACACTTTTAATTGCTTAATCGAGTTATCTAGATTTTTAGGATTCATTTCGCCATCATAAATAGGTAGTTCAAATTTAACATTAAGTTTCAAAAGAGATGATTTCTCTGTTTTGTTTTGTTTTTTGCTTTGTTTTTGTTTTGTTTTTTTGTTTTGTTTTGTTTTTTGTTTTGTTTTTTGTTTTGTTTTTTCCTTGTTATCTTCGTAGAGTTCTCCTATCATCTGCCACATGTTCAAAAACATTTGTTGAAACTCTTCCTGATCCATGACCTTCCCTTCAGGAGTTTCGCCTGCATCGGATCCTGTCATTGTCGATCGATGAGTGACTTTTTGCTTTCCAATTTCTGGATCAAATTCCTCAAGTGTTCCTTCTCCATGTTGCGACCTTGACTTGGTTAACATACACTGGAAAAAATTATACAGAACACAACCTGCTCCGATACCAAATTATATGATCTAATATTGATCATAAACAAAACCGAAGTAGAATTGAATATTTGCCATCAATGAATTGATTGTTAACTTAAGTGCTTAATGTGGAAGATTGAAGGAAACCAACTGATTTAACGACTTAATCCAGAACATAAGAAACATATTTAAACATGAATTTGCAGCAAATAACACAGATAGAAGGCATCAAACATTAATTACAAAGTTCGTCTCTAATGGACTATGTCTCCGAGTCTGTTTTCAAGATGGGCATCCGTTTTATTAAGGATTACCCAAGGAAGTCTTTACACAGAAAAAAAGCAGGTTTAATTTGCTCACAGGCACCTCTGGTCTTTGTCAACAGAAATCTCTCTCTCATAGCTTTTAAAGTGCATATCGTGGTTCCCAATTCCGCCTCCGGATGGCCAACAAACACTGAAAACAAATCTTTCTCTCTCTCACAAAAATCTGACTACAAATCTTCAAAATCACTCTAATACATCCAATATCCCCTTCATGAATACAAGTGATGAATATATAGTGTTTTTGGTTCGTTCGAGCCCCTGATGCCAAACTTAGGCATGAATGTGCTGCATTAATTATTTGGGGTTTAGTCTTGTCACCTTGTGACACTTAGGAGTTTAGTTACATGGTGATTGAATTAAAATATAACAAAACCCATTGAAAAATCCCAAAATAAACTTTGCATATCCAAATCCACTAACGGTCTTGCTAACAACGTGGATAGGTTTGACTGTCAGCATGTGAACATTACAGTATAACCACAGGCCACCTTGCAGCTAATCCTGATGGTTCCAGCTACTAGTGCGCATCCCAACTGCATGTGACAACAATTATCTCCAACAGTTTGTTGTTGCGATTTCGACGCATTCAACAACACCCTTGTTCACATGTCCACAAATCTGATGGTTAGGAACTCTGCTACGAATATCTAGATTGCGAGGTTAGGAACCGTGTAACACATTTTTTTTGCATGGTTTTTAGCATATAGTCCAAAAGTGGGTTTGTTAATTTAGGTTATGTGATTTATGTATGCACTAGGTCCTTAGGACTTATGATTTAGACCTTTAGGAATAGTGATAGATTTTTAACCTTAGCCTTAAAACCATTACAAAATCTGGTCACAACATTACATTCAATTTTGACCACCTTTTCACCAAGAAGGATTTTTGCACAATGAAGACAATACTGACGAAGCTAATGAGAACTGAAAATGAAATGGACTTCCTGGACAAACTGGATTGACATAAGATCCTCTTGGATCAATCCTCTCCACTTGAAATATTTTGGACCACAAAAGTTTGATTTAAGCAAATATCAGGTGAGGGTACAAATCCCTCACTCTTTCGATCTCCATCCACCTTACCTTGCTTCGATTCATGCCCTTGAGTCCCACTCGAAGATATTCAACATCTCCAAGCCTTGAATATCGAACCTTCCTATCCAAGATGGTATCTTCCTACAACTCATTCATATATTCAGGTGTTAAATCATCAATAGTAGGAATATGTGTATCTTCCTATGGATCCATGATCATGGGAGGTTCATACAACTTTAGATTTTCCACATTTACAACAGAATACATACACATGTAAGGAGTTAAATCTAACTGGAATGCATTATTTCCAATCTTTTCAACAATCTTGAAAGGTCCTCTTGATGCCTCTAAAATCCTAGCACGAACATTGGGGATAACCACCTGGTCTGGAGCTTAGTACAACTCCTTTTCCGTTTGGTATGGTGGCTCTGACTGGAAATTATGGGACCAGTTTCCCAGTAATGTATGATTTGATGGATGATCACTTTATAATGTATAATAAAGATGATATGTGCTTTAACTTATAACACAAAAATATACAAATATACTTATCTAACCCGGGTAATGTATTAACAATGCAATTTCTGATTATTCCTAATAGACAAATAATCATATAGATGGCTTACTTATCAATAGAATGATGCATTCATATATAATGATTAATTTGTTTAATAAATTAAACAAATTAATTATAAAAAAATATTGCATTCATAACAATGTATATTGTTGACATATATCTTTAAAGTAAACAATTCTAAATCTTCAGAAATGACATGATAAAGAATTGTTTGAAGAGAATATATATATCAACAATACAAAATTTTAAAAAGGAATGCTTCATCACATAAGGAAACAAGACAAAAGAATAGTGATAGAAATACCCATGCATTTGAGTCTTTCCAATGTAAATAACGCTCTGATTCCACTTTCTTATTTGAGAAAACTTCCAAGAGATAAAATAGTGCAGGTCTTGAAAAAGTTTCTTCACAAAATGCAGAACCTTGATCCACTATTGATAAAAATATATTCAGAAGTACAAAAGTGTAAACTCTCAAGTCAAGTTTTATATAAATTGAGGACCTGTTCTTCAAAAACATGAAAGGGTTTAAATAATAAAATAAAAATTAACAGTCAATAAAAATCGTTTTGAGCTGCTGAAAATGCAAACATGAAAATCTGGGATTTGATTTATGAAAATAATGGTGCGATAGCCTTTGAACTAATTCATTGTATCTACTTCTTCTCTTGTACTCGCAACTGACAAATTGAGAGCATTTCCTAAATTTCCGGAGGATGACTCAGCCTGGAACGTAGTTGACCTGTGTATGTGGCATTTGAAAGCTTGGGAATCATGCGATTGACAGTGTCAGCAAGGCATTTGGTGGCCATATGCTGGCTGTGTGGCTTGACTAGGAAGAACCAAAATGCATCCCAAGTCAAGTTTTGCAATTTGCTAATTTGTTCTTCTCTGTTGGCCAGATCTTGTCTCCATTGATTTTCTAGCGCTTTTGCTTTCGAGAGCTTTCCTAGGGAGCAATCAAAGATCAAGTTAGCTTGTTAGGCCCCTATACTACTAGTGTAACCCCTTATTGTTATTAGTACAACCCCCTTATTATATTGATGTACCCATGTAGTGCTCATATTGTTATTATTGTGCCCCATAGAAGCCCACTATTGTTCTTATTGTGCCCTTACATTATTACTATTATGTCGACTCTAATTATATTATGAACCCTTAGACTTTTATATATAGAAAGGAGGTCTTGTCATTTGTATCATCGAAGAATTATTCATTTGTGTAATGTAAAGGAGATTGCCCCCTCGAGAGGCTTAATTCTAAGGTGTTCAACTATCTTTTCTATCTTTTTCCGAGTTGGTTTCATAACATTTGGTATCAAAGATTTTAGATTCTAGGGTTTTGCTGCTCTAAATAGGTCATCGTGGCATTTTCGCTATAAATTTTTTCTGCAAAGTTTCAAAAGCGAAAAAAAAAAAACCCATTTGAGATGAAATTGCACTGAACCTCGAGTCTGAATTTTAGAGCTTTTAGCACTATATGTGCGAAGATATGATCTGAGGAAGTTGGTCTTTTTGTAGACTCCTGAATTACATTCCAAACAAGTGACCTGGGGAAATCTTCATGACTTTCTCTCCGAGCATCAGATTGAAATTTCGTAGGAAGGTAAACAAAGAGGACAAAATGTAGTTTCTTGTGTATAGTTTTCAAAGCCAAAGGCCGAAATAGGGACACATGGCACGTCATACAAATTCACTTTACTAAACTAGTCTATAATCAGGTCACTGTGGGAGATTTGGCATAACTCTCCCATTGGAATGGAAAGCATTGGGCTAGTCAATACATATTCTCCCATGGATAGCTTGATATTATGGCACTTCCCAGAGCAATTTATTGTTTGAACTAGGAGCTTGTAGCCTATAACCTTCTTTAAACATTAAACATGGAAAATTGGGTGCACTCGAGAAGCTGCAGGAAGCTCCAATTTGTATGCCACAGTACCAATATTTTGCAACACCTTGTACGGACCATAATACTTACAGAAGATCCCTATTCAAAAAATATTGCTAGAAATTGAAGAGGAAAGAAAAATCATATTGGAACCTAGAGAAGTCATAGAAACAAGAACCCGACAACTACAAAATCGATCAATTTCAGAGTATCTCATTAAGTGGAAGAACTTACCTACTGAATATTCCACATGGGAGGACAAGAACTTTATACAGAAGCATCAAGAACTACTCAAGCATTGAGGACAACACTTTTTGAAGGAGAGGGGCATGTTAGGCCGCTATACTACTAGTGCAACCCCCTTATTATATTGATGTACCCATGTAGTGCCCATATTGTTACTATTGTGTCCCATAGAAGCCCACTATTGTTATTATTGTGCCCTTATAGTATTATTGTTATGTCAGCTCTGATTATATTATGACCCCTTAGACTCTATGTATAGAAAGGAGGTCTTGTCATTTGTATCATTGAAGAATTATTCATTTGTATAATGTAAAGGAGGTTGTCCCCTCAAAGAGGCTGAATTCTAAGGCGTTCAACTATCTTTTCTATCTTTTTGTGAGCTGGTTTCATAACATAGCTCCATATAAGTTGTCATTTATCAAATCAATCACACTGTTCATTGTAGCCCTGGCTCTGGAAGTAGCTTTTTCTACCTTTATTAACTGTGATTCCCACTCCAAAAACAAGACTTCTTTATGCGATTCTTGGATTTTCGGTAGATTAGTCGCCATGCCTTCTTCTATACTTTTCCAAGAGAGAAATCTTGTGACCTTATCATATACGTTTTCAAATTCTAACCTAGTGTCAACTGCCTGTTCAATGAGTGATGCAGTGATGATGCACAATGGGTCAATCAATGATATTTTATGGTAAAGGATATTCAGTTGTCGATATAAGGCTTCAGTCACTTCCAAGGCTTCTTTCTTGAATTCATCAATCTTCGGATAACCTTTGAATTTCTCTACTTGTAATTGTAACTATGCAATTTGTTCTTCTTTGGCATTCTTTTCCTGCTGAAGTATGGCTTGAAGCTTGTTGAGTTCTTGAGACAACTTTTGTTGTTTTTGGAGAGCTTGCTGATCGATATTTTGTTTCTCTAGATTTAACTGTTCTTTCAGTTTCGCATTTTGTTGTTTTTTCTCTGTTAGCTGTTGCTCAAGCTGACCGATTTTCTGTTGTTCCATTTCCATTTTCTCTTCAAGTTGGGTGATCCTTAGATCCTTTTCTTTGATTAGTTGGCTAGCTTTGGAGGCCTTGTCCATTGTAGCGGTTGTATAGGCACCTGCATATTGAGATAACTTAGTTAAATCCTCAGAAGACTTAACTTATGAGCCTTTCCATAACACATTCATCAGTTTACCTTGAGGAGTTGAGAATGGTCCCTAGTCAATTTTCCTCTTTTTCCTCTGTCTTTTGACCACAACCCTATGCTTTGGATTGTAAAATACATCCAGGGGTGGTATTTACTCCACCTTCAATACAATCTCTTCGGAGGGATTCGCTGGAATTATTTCAATATCATGCTGAGTGTTCATTGTGCCGATTGCCCCTTCATTTGTAGTACTAGTAACAATAGGCTCTTGCGTTGTCGACAATTTTGGTATAGTGATGTTTTGGGAGTCATTCTGGTTCTTGATCTGCTGATCGAATTACTTCCATTCCTTGATTAAGTTGGCATCAATATGCACATTGGTATCTAGGAGCTCGTTGGTCTTTTCATTTGTCTGCTCTTGTTCGGGAATCTTCACTGTGGCCTTCTTGCTGCACCATAGGGGTAGTGTTCAATAAATCCAGAGGTATCGTTTGTAACCTTTGTGTCCTTAGCAGAGGGGAAACATAGGCTACATTTGTTTCTTGAACCCTTTGAGGTTCCCTGGACATTCCTGTCTCCATTATCTGGTGAGCTAGTTCTCTAGCCAATAGCTTATTAGGAACGTACAATGGGAGAACATGTGGATATGTGGTGCTGCCAAAAATTCTGACATAGGTGAACTTTGCTTCATCGAATCAACTGCCGACTGATGTTAGGTCAATGTTGGCCTCATCAGATAACCGAGGAGTAGGTTTGTTGAATATGGCTTGATGGACGGGTAAAACAAAACCATGGAAAATTCTATATATATGATCTTTATAATGGGCCTTCCACAAATACTTATGATAAATGTGAATAGGAGTTGGGTCTTGAGGAGTCCATTTCCAATCTAGAATGGGGAAGTCAGAATTGAAACATATGGTATCCATAATGTAGGTGCTCATATAGAATGGGTGTATTATCCGAGTAGTTACATACCTATTTCTTCTATAATAAAGGATTTGGTTGGCCATTTTATCTGATAAAATGGTTTCCCAATCCATGATAAAAGAGTTAATTGTTGCTTCCATTAAAGGCACCATTTCTATGGAGAATCTAGCTGAATCAGAGGCTCCAAAGAGTCTACATATCATAGCACTAGCATACCAATATGGAGATGCTAAAGATTCCACGAAGTACATACCTGAGGATTCATGCTTATGCTTGTTTGGGAAATGTCTCCATTGCTTGATAGGGTTTGACTCTACATCATTCTCCTTGGCAAAAACTTCTAAAAATGTCTTGTTGTAATGTTTCTGGGGGTCCGGAAAATGATACATCTTCTTGACATCTTCTTCCCTAAATGTCCCAAACATCCTTCCATCAGCTGTAAAGAATGCTATGTTGTTTATGTTGATACTTTTGATTACCCATCTCACCAGGTCATTGTATAGTAACACTTTCGCATGGGATGCTATTTTGTGGAGGAAGGAGTTGGCTAAATACTTAAGAGTATTTTCTGATTTATCACTTGAAGCAACTATTCCTCCTTCTTCAATTTCAGTTGGATCCTCGGCTTCGAGTAGATTATATATGCCCTCCAATGAAGTCTTGCCAAGGCCTGAACAGGTAGTATCAACAATCAGTACCAACTTTGCTCCTTCATCTTTCGCTATGATGGGGACCTTTACTTTCCGAGATCTCTTAGACATTTTTGCTGGACTGATGATTCCAGATTCACTCTGAAAAATGAAACAGAAGGATGTAATAGTGGAAAAACTTGTTAAAAGCTAATACAAAGAGCACAAGACTAACAAAAATTAAGCGTAATAGATGCTATGGATCTATGATATATTAAGCCACCACAGTTGAAATCTTTGAAGGATTCAACCATAAATGATTCTTAATGATTTCCCTGTAACTTCCAACGTGAAACTTTAATGCCGTGATGGTATGTCGCATTGCAAATTTATAACGGTCCTTTTTAGAATGGGTATCATGACTTCCCGATCGGTGATTAGCGATAATCACATATCGTAGATCAGGAGTTACAAGTGCCATGCTAAATGGTTCCTCTGCATGGTTGTGATTGCGATCAGTGGTGAGTTGGCATGGGGAGGCGACATGCTTTAAAATTGATAGATCGTTTGAATTTTCTTTATAATTGACTTATAACTTTAAACCGCACATGTTCGTAATACTTCATGTTTTACCTTTATCGAAAGTGTGATGTACGATAATGAAATTGCATCGAAGGATTTCAAAGGAGCTTTCAGGATGTGTCTTATGATTTTGGCGATGTGTTATTGTGATCGGCTTATCGCATCGGAGGTTTTCCATGGAACACTTGGGACACTTTCTTAATGAGTAGTGATATGCAATTTCCGATAGAGTTATCGCATCCACGGATCTCAATGGAACACTTTAAGTCCACCGTTGAGATAAAGGATGTGCGCGATGTGATAATTTGCTTTATAATTATTTCCTTTGATGAAGTTTTTTTACGATAAGGTTTTATTATGACTCAAATTGGATTGGATTTTCTTAAAAGGACTTCCATGGGTTCAAAAGTCTTGCAAATTGTGATTGGGATCTAACCTACCCTAAAATAAATTATTTATATGACCTATTATAAAAATTTATTTTCAAACGTTTTATTGATTTTATTTATATTCTAAAGGGGACCCATTTCTTATTAAAGTCTTATATGAAAATTTTTGAAATGGGGAGGGTTGTTGTATAGCACAACAATTGGAGATTCACTGGGAGAAACAGTTATCTTTGAAAAATAATGCAATATCTAAAACTTTCTTAGTTTGGAAACAATTGAGGATAAACAAAGCCATCTAAGAATAGTCAAATAAAAATTAACTCTAAATAAAATAACAATTTTTTGCAATTTCTTTTACAACCCCTTAAAAATAAAAACATTTTTGGTTTCTTCAAGCTTTGATTGGTTGATAAAGATAAAGTAGGGGGCTCCTCCAACTTAGATTTTAAATTTACTCTTTTGTCACAGGTAGTGCCTCTGCTGCCAGTAAACATCTATAGTCTCGACAGGGTTACCTTTTGACCATCAATCATTCATTGTCCCATCCATCTAAGAGTATAACTTTTGAAAGATAAATCCATAAAGATATGTCTACATATATAATTTTTGATTTTATATTCTTTTAACTTTTTAAGATAAAAAGCCATTGTTCTGGTTTGGGAGCCAGCTTATAACAATGCCATTCACTGGTTGTAATTGAACTGAACAAGTTGGCTCGTAATGAGACCCCTTGTCTTATGATTATAAGCCATTACCCTATTTTGATATGCAGTATTGGTAATGTCAGTTTAATTAGTTCCCTATGATCATGGTAAGCAGGCTCATGATGAGACCTCTTATCTTTTATATCATACATATTTTAGAATTACACTCAGAAAAATCATAAACTTAGTGGATGGGGTGAATGACTTTTTCCTTAAGAGTTTATGGATGACATTTTTAGAGTTATGGATGCAAAGCTTGGAAAAGTATTTACTTTTTATGAATAACCTTTCTCAAATTTATAAAAGTTAGAATGATTTACAATATTTTAAAGGTTTTGGAAGATTTTACAAACTTTAAAGAGGTTCTCAGAGTTTCATGGTTTATTCATATTTCCAAAACTGTAATCATTTCCTTAAAAGTTTCCACCTTTTGAAAGCAAGTATTTACAATATTCTCTTAAAGAGCTTTTCAATAGTAAAATGCCAAGGGAATACTATTTACAACATTATTTTCTAAAATAAACAAACTTGCATAAAGAATATTTACAAGTAAGAAGGGGTTACCTCCTTAAGAATTTTTTTTCTTTAAGATAAGCCCATTCACAGGAAGAGAATCTCCCTTTCCTGATAAATATTGCAGTATGAATGTTGATGAGTCTATCTTTTCAATGATTTAAAATGGTCCAAGCCACATCTTTTGAAATTTGGTATGTTTACCTTTGTCTTCATGTGCTTTGTCCCATTTCAACACGAGATCACCAATTTGTAATGTTTTTGAGCTAGTAGAACTTGCATCAAAAGAATATTTAATGACTTTTTGATGTTTAGCATGAGTGATTTTGGCATTTTATCTTTCTTCATCTAATTTTAGGATTTGATCAAATCTTAATTGGATAGAGGAAGAAGGATTTTCTTCAATAAATCGTACTAGGGCTAGAGATGGGAGTGCTAAGTTTGAAGGTATTACAGCTTCTTTCCGATACACTAAGTTAAAAGGAGAAGTGCCTATTGAGGCCTTTTGAGTTATGTGATCTACTCATAATGAAAATATTAAATATTTATGCCAATTCTTTTGATTCTAATCAACAGTTCTTTTAATAATCTTAATGGGATTCTTATTAGTTGATTCTGCCAAACCATTACCTTGAGGATAATAATTTGCAGAATATTTTAATTTAAAACCTCTCTTAAGAGAAAATTCAACTATACTACTCCCAGAAAAATAAGATACATTATAACAATAAGGGCATTAGGTACACCAAACCTAGTGATGATGAATTTCAATGAATTCAATGATTACATCAGAATTGGATACCTTTAATGGAATTGCTTCTACCCACTTTGTGAAGTAGCCCGTGGCTGTAAGGATGTATCTGTGTTGCTTGGAAGAATGTGGAATAGTATCTCCTATGATATCAACCCCCCATTGTTCAAATGGTTGCTCAATGTTTACTTGTTGTAAAGGAAAGACTGGTTTCCTTTGTCTCCCACTAGCAGTTTGGCATATCTTGCATTTCCTGACATAATCATGTGCATCTTTAAACAAAGTGGGCCAATAATATCCAACATGTATTATCTTGTGAGCTGTAGTATCTCCTCCAAAATGTCCACCTGCTGGAACATCATGTAATTCCTGCAAAACCTTTTGTGCTTCAGTTTTTTCAAGGATCTTAATGAAATTGAATCATAATTTCTTCTAAATAACACATCATCAATGATTTCGAAGTGTTTTTCTTTTAATATTAAGGCACGTTTGTTTCTGTAACTGAAATCAGGGGGGAATATCTATTTTTCAAGTAAAATATCAAATCAACATACTGAGATTTAGAATTTATGATACTTATCTCATTCACTTGAAGAGTATTATATGGATCTTCATGTTCTGGAATATTAGAAGCTCCTGCTAATAACCTGCAAAAACCTTGCCCTCTAACAATTTTCGCTGGTTTAATATCAATATCATACTCTTGTAAGGTTATTACCTAGTTAGCTCTTTTCTCTCCTACTTTCCTTTGAACTAGCAATTGCCTCATTGTAGAGAATGGGACTATTACTTTTGTGTGTGTTTTTAGGAGAGATGGTCTAAAGTGTTTGATAGATTTAAACACAGCAATTTTTTTTTTTTTACTTCCAAATAGTTGAGTTCAACACCCTACAAATTGGAACTAAAGAAGGATATAGGCGCTTCTACTTGTTGATCATTGATTTGTGTTAAAACAACAGCATAAGATGTTTCAGTGGCCAAAGTATACAAAATAAAATGATTAGAAAAATTGGGAGTATTCAATGCAGTAGCATTAATGATTGCCTATTTGATTGATTCAAAGGCTTATTTTTCGTTACGTCCCCATCTGAAAACTAAATTTTTCTTAATCATAGTTTGTAAAGGTAAGACTATATGAGAAAAATCAGGAACAAATATTTTTACAAAATATATCTATCCCAAAAATGATTTCATTGATTTCTTGTTATGTGGCAACAGAATATCAGAAATCTCTTTTATCCTATCAAGATCAATATATATGCCATATTTGGATACAATAAACCCTAAGAGTTTGCCTTCATTAAGATCAAAGAATGATTTCTTGGGATTTAGAGAAATCCCATACCTTTTACATCGTTCAAATATCTGTTTTAAATCATGTAGATGAATTGGCCCTTTTCTTGGAAAAGACAGTTATGTCATATAAGTAAACAACATCTGACCTATTGATCAAACCTTTGAAGGCTATATCCATGGCTCGTTGGAAAGTATCTCTAGTGTTTATCAAACCAAAAGGCATTTTCTGATAAGCATATGTTCCCCATTTAATTCTGAATGTAGTTTTTAGTCTATCATCTGGATGCACCAGTATCTGATTGTATCCTGAAAAACCGTCAAGAAAGGACATTAACTCTGAACCAACTACTGATTGAAGTATCTGTTCCAATGTTGGTAATGGGAAATTATCTTTTTGACATGCCTTATTGAGATTTCTAAAATCTATCCAAATCCTAATATCACCATTATTTTTTCTTACATGTACCAAGTTTGAAACCCATTTAGAATGTATGGCCGGGAAAATTATTTTAGCTTTTAGAAATTTATTCAACTCTGCTTTGTTTTGACTTTCTAGATTTGGGTGGATTTTCCTTAACATCTGTTGTACATGTTTCTCATCAGAAATCATTGGAATTGTGTGTTGAATGATAAAAGTATAATAAGTTCTCAGGTCTTCGTAATTCCAAGTAAAAACATTTTTGTATTTGTTTAATAATCTGATGAAAGCAAATCTTTCTTCTGATGTGAGTTCAAGTCCTAGATTGACATTTTGTGGTTTGGCCTTAGTGCCAAGATTTACTAATTCAAACCTTAAAGTAGAACTTTGAAATTTTGCATTAGTGACCTTTTAGAATCTATCTTTGATATCATAAAGATCTTCTAGTTTGACCACAGATTCAGGAATAAAATTCTCATTTAGTATTTGTTTTAGTTGAAGATCATGATCGCTTTCATTGATAATCTAATCATCATAAGATTTTTCAGAAGTCAAGAAATTTAAGATGTATTCATCATGATTAAATACCTGCCAATTGGTGACATGTGTGGGATAGATGGCCAAAAAATTAATTCAATTGAAAACCTATCTGGACTATAATCCTCGGATGGAAGGAGCTTAGAAGAAACATTAGCCAATAAATTAGCTGCTGCATTCTGAGATCTAGGTATAGGAGAAATGTTGAATGCCAGAAAATGAGTTATGAGATCTTGAACAAGGGATTGATAATGTTTGAGATGACCTGAGAGACAATGGATAGTGTTCCTTACTTGTTTGATGACAATTTCAAAATCACCAAATACTTTCAGATATTGAATATTCAGGCCTATTGCGTTATAGAGCCCTTGAATCAATGCCTCATATTCTGCAATGTTATTGGTACACTCAAATTCTATTCTACATGATAGATAGTTTTTTCCCCTTCTGGACTATCTAAAATACACCCTACTCCTACACCGTCATTGGATTTTGATCCATCAAAATATAAAGACCAAAATAAAGGCTTATCTACAAATTTATTTACAAGTTCATCAACAATACTAACATATCTCGAGATATCAGTATGAGAGAGATTTTCAATTCGTGATGTGATACTATTAATAGGAAAAGGTGATTGTTGAGCATTAAAATTTCCAAAGAATGACTCAGCTGAGTAATTTCCAAGAATATTGTTATTGAAAGCTAGGGGTGGTTTTCTTGTTCAAAATCCGTTACTATATGGGTCATGTGTTTTCCACGATCTATTTTGATTTGATTTGGTTTCCCTTTATATGGAAGCCACATGTGAGACCAATCAATGGAAATGTAACCATGGAGTTTCTTAGACCAACCCCTGCTTAGAATTAAACTATAAAACTGAGGATGTTAGCAATCAATATATCAATTCTTTGAACTACTCTGGGATCAGCCGATAACATAATAGTAACTGAATTAATCTCTCCTAAAACTTTCATTTTAGTCCAATCTAATTGAACAATATGAATTGCGGATTTTTGGGGCTTAATGTTTAATTTGGAGCAAACTGAGGCTGGCATTATGTTTGATGAAGTCCCTGAATTTATTAGGCAGTTATGAAAATTTCTATTATAGATCTCATAAGTCAAGAGAAAAGGAGGAGTATGAGAATTAGACCTATCTCCGATCAAAATAGCATAAATAGCATCTACTTTATCTAATGGTGGCTTACCTGATCCTTTAGCTACCTTGGATAATACACTGGCTAGAAGAGGAGAAGAAGGTACCGCATTCAATTCTTTTAGTAACAACTTCTGTTGATTTTTGAGCTTGCTAAGTTCATTCAAAGAAATATTTGCTTGAGTCTTCTTCATGTCTTCCACGATGTTATAATCCATAGAATCAGAAACTACTAACGTTTTAGATGATGATGGAGAATTAGAGGATGATGGTTGATTTTGAGTAGGCACAACTGGAGTTTTCTTCATGGGAGCTTTGTCTTTAATAACAGGGCTTGGATTTTTCTTCTTTGGATTTGTTTGAATAGGCTTTGCTGCATTTTTACTTCTGGTATTTACCGGGAGAGATTCTTGTTCACTTTCATTATCAAAGTTGGGCAAGATAAAGTCCCACATTCCATGACATTCAACTATTTCATCTTCTTCCATTTCCTCCGATGATAAAATTGTGTCTTCATCTTCATCGTCATCTAGATCTAATTCTGCATTAGATATAGCATGAGGTGGTTTAGGGTCAGTTAATTGATTTCTTCTAAAGTTTCTAAATGGTTTTTTAGTAGAAGTTTCAGCTATCTGCTTTTTTATTTCCACCATTTCATTGGAAAAAGTTTTCAGAACCTTTTGTAGACCTTCCATGTCATATGGGTCATTAACTGCTTTCTTTTTTGAATCATATTTGAAAGTAACCTTTTTGGATTTTCTTTCTTCAAGAGCGTTTTCCTTTTCCAAAGCAATGATATGTTTTTCAACAATGATTACTTCCTTCATATTTTCTACTAATGTGGGTTTGGCAGCCCTATCAACGAAGATGGCTATGTTTGAAGGTAAGGCAGAAATATACCATTTGCTTCAGAATTCTTCACTAGGCTTGGATGTTGTTGGAATTTTATTCAACAATTTATTAAATCGAGAGTTGAAGTCTTTGATGGGTTCCTTTGATTTAGATTTCAAATTGGAGAGATCATTAATCAAAGTTTCTATGGACCTATCGTCTCCAAACTTGGTTAAAAATTGCTCTTGAAAAGCATCCCAGCTATTGATGGAACCTGGAGGTAATAAAAAATACCATGATCCAGCTGCTCCTTGTAGAGTGTATGGAAATAGCCTAACAACAACATCTTCTTTTGTTACCCCATTCAAGTTTATTGATAACATAAAATTATTTATATGTTCTTCTACTAATATGCCAATGTTAGGATTAAATTTTGGTAACCATTTTTCAAGATGGGCTGGTAATTGACTCAAAGGTGTAGGCATTGCGACAGCTCCTGGATTGGTCCATGGCCTTGGTTGAGGTTGTGCCATTATTGCGTTAACTGTAGAAGAAGGTGAGTAGGTAGTTGAAAGTGATTGGGTAGAAGATGTTGGAGTACTTGTACCCTTTTGGACTATGATTTGGAGTTGTGAAATAGATGGATGAATTTGCAATGGTTTAGATGGAATGGAAGATGATGAGGAAAGAATCTCACTGTCAGACTCTAGAGGTGTCTTCCTAGCTCTTTTTTGACTTGGCAGAGGAAATTCAATTGGTGGAATACCAAGCTTTTCACTTTGTGCTCTAGTAAGAGGTTGGGATGGAATATATTGCAAAGTTACACTGCCTTGGGATAACTCAGACTGTTCTTGGGATATCGAAAACCCTTGGAGTTTATGAATCAAGGACTGTACTTCAGGGGGTTCAAGAGAATAATTTTAAGGTGTGTTTAAGTTTTTAGCAGTGGGTGTTGTATTTTCCTTTTCAACTTCTCGATTAAAAATAGGATATTTAGAATGCGAAGGAGAAGTTGGAGGAGTGGTGAGGGAGTTTTACTCTTAGAATGGCCTATGGATTTGGATTCACTCGCCATTCATAGTTCAGGCCCTCCTTATAGTGCCAAAAATGTTGGTGCCTCTAAAATCCTAGCACCAACATTAGGGATAACCACCCGGTTCGGACCTTAGTACAACTCCTTTTCCGTTTGGTATGATGGGTCCGACTGGATATTATGGGACCAATTTCCCAGTAATGTATGATTTGATGGATGATTGTTTTATAATGTATAATAAAGATGATAAGTGCTTTAACTTATAACTAAAAAATATACAAATATACTTATCTAACCAGGGTAATGTATTAACAATGCGATGTCTGATTATTTCTAATAAATAAATAATCATATAGATGGCTTACTTATCAATAGAAAGATGCATTCATATATAATGATTACTTTGTTTAAGAAATTAAACAAAGTAATTATAAAGAAAATATCGCATTCATAACAATGTATATCGCTGACATATATCTTTAAAGTATAACAATTTGAAATCTTCAGAAATGACATGATAAATAATTGTTTGAAGAGCATATATATATATATATATATATATATATATCAACAATAGCAAATTTTAAAAAGGAATGCTTCATCACATAAGGAAAAAAGACAAAATAACAGTGATAGAAATACTGCATGCATTTGAGGCTTTCCAATGCAAATAACACTTCGATTCCACTTTCTTATTTGAGAAAAATTCCAGGAGATACAAAAGTGTAGGTCTTGAAAAAGTTTCTTCACAAAAATGTAGAACCTTGATCCACTACTGATAAAAATATATTCAGAAGTACAAAAGCGTAACTTCTCAAGTCAAGTTTTATACAAATTGAGGACCCTTTCTTCAAAGACATGAAAGGGTTTAAATAATAAAATAAAAACTAACTGTCAATAAAAATCATTTTGAGCTGTTGAAACTGCAAACATGAATATTTGGGATTTGATTTATGAAAATAACGGTGTGATAGCCTTTGAACTGATTCATTGTATATACTTATTCTCTTGCACTCGCAGCTAACAAATTGAGAGCATTTCCTGAATTTCTGAAGGATGACTCAGTCTGGAATGTAGTTGACCTATGTAAGTGGCATCAAAAGCTCAGGAACCATGTGATTGACAGTGTTAGCAAGGCATTTGGTGGCCATCTGCTGGTTGTGCGGCTTGACTAGGAAGAGCCAAAATGCATCCCAAGTCAAGCTTTTCACTTTGCTGATTTGTTCTTCTTTACTAACCATATCCCGTCTCCATTGATTTTCTAGCACTTTTGCTTTCGGGAGCTTTCTTGGGGAGCAATCAGAGATCAAGTTAGCTCCATATAAGCTGTCATTTATCAACTCGATCACATTGTTCACTGTAGCCCTAGCTCTGGAAGTAGCTCTTTTGGCCTTTATTAACTGTGATTCCCACTCCGAAAACAAGACTTCTTTATGCGATTCTTGGATTTTCAGTAGATTAGCAGCCATGCCTTCTTCTATACTTTGCCAAGAGAGAAATCTTGTGAACTTATCATCTTTGTTTTCAAATTCTAACCTGGTGTCAATTGCCTGTTCAATGAGTGATGCAGCGATGATGCACAATGGGTCAATCAATGATATTTTATGGCAAAGGATATTAGGTTGTCGAGATAAGGCTTTAGTCACTTCTAGGGCTTCTTTCTTGAATTCATCAATCTTCAGATAACCTTTGAATTTCTCTACCTGTAATTACAACTGTGTGATTTGTTCTTCTTTGGCATTCTTTTCTTACTGAAGTACTGCTTGAAGCTTGCTGAGTTCTTGAGACAACTTTTGTTGTTTCTGGAGAGCCTGCTGATCGATATTTTGTTTCTCTAGATTTAACTGTTCTTTTAGTTTCTCATTTTGTTGTTTTTTCTCTGCTAGCTATTGCTCAAGCTGACCAATTTTTTGCTGTTCCACTGTCGTTTGCTCTTCAAGTTGGGCGATCCTTAGATCCTTTTCTTTTATTAGTTGGCTAACTTAGGAGGCCTTGTCCATTGTAGTGGCTGCATAGGCACCTGCATATTGAGATAACTTAGTTAAATACTCAGAAGTATTAACTTCTGAGTCTTTCCATACCTTATTCATCAGTTCAGCTTGAGGAGTTGAGAATGGTCCTTGGTCAATTTTCCTCTTTTTCCTCTGCCTTTTGATCACAACCCTATACTTTGGAGTGTAAAATACATCCAATGGTGGTATTTCATCCACCTTCAATACAATCTCTTCGGAAGGATTCTCTAGAATTATTTCAATATCATGCCGAGTGTTCACTATGTCGACTGCCCCTTCAATCGTAGTACTAGTAACAGTAGGCTCCTGTGCTATGGACAATTTTGATATAGTGATGTTTTGGGAGTCATTCTGGTTCTTAATCTGCTGATCGAATTGCTTCCATTCCTTGATTAAGTTGGCATCAATATGCACATTGGTATCTAGGAGCTCGCTATCTTTTCATTTGTCCACTCCTGTTCGAGATCTTCTCAGTAGTGTGTTCTTCACTGTGGCCTTCTTACTGCATCATAGGGGTAGTGTTCAATAAATCCAGAGGTATGGTTTGTAACCTCTGTGTCCTGAATTGCATAAACTTATCCATCTCTCCTGCTCCCAATTTGATCCTTGCTAGATTTTTTACCTATGAAAACAACTCAGCCGAAGTGAACAAGTCATCATAGTCATCTTTCTCATGTTCAAATTTGGCAAGTTTCAACTGAGTTCTAAAATTGTAAGCCACTTTGTTTGGGTCATACTGTCTCTTAGGGATGACTGCTAACTTCAGAATTTTATCTTCTATGCTTCTTTCCCGACATGTTTGAAATCATGCAGTGAGTAAGTACCACAATGGAGGGGAAATGTAGACCACATTTGTTTCTTGGACTCTTTGAGGTTCCTGGACATTCCTGTCTCTGCTATCTAGTGAGCTAGTTCTCTGGTTAATAGCTTATCAGGAATGTACAATGGGAGAACATGTGGATCTGTGGTGCTGCCAAAAAGTCTAACATAGGTGAAATTTTCTTCACCGAACCAACTGCCGGTTGATGTTAGGTCAATACTGCCCTCATCGGATAACCGTGGAGTAGGTTTGTTGAATACGGCCTGATGGACGAGTAAAAAAAATCCATGGAAAATTCTATATATATGATCTTTATAATGGACCTTCCAAAAATACATATGATAAATGTGAATAGGAGTTGGGTCTTGAGGAGTCCATTTCCAATCTAGAATGGCGAAGTCAGAATTGAAACAGATGGTATCCATAATGTAGGCACTCATATATAATGGGGGTATTATCTTGGTAGTTACATACCTATTTATTCTATAATCAAGGATTTGGTTGGCCCTTTTATTTGATAAAATGGTTTCCCAATCCATGATAAGATAGTTAATTGCTGCTTCCATTAAAGGCACCATTTCTATGGAGAATCTAGCTGAATCAGAGGTTCCAAAGAGTCTACATATCATAGCACCAACATAGCAATAGGGAGATGCTAAAGAGTCCACGAAGTACATACCAGAGGAGTCATGCTTATGCTTGTTTGGGAAATGTCTCCATTGCTTGATAGGGTCCAAATCTACATTGTTCTCCTTGGTGAGAGCTTCTAAAAATGCCTTGTTGTAATGTTTCTCGGGGTTCGACAAATGATACATCTTCTTGACTTCTTCTACCCCGAATGTCCCGAACAACCTTCCATCGGCTGTAAAGAATGCTTTCTCAGTTATGTTGATACTTTCTATTACCCATCTCACCAGATCATTGTATGGTAACACTTTCGCATGGGATGCTATTTTGTGGAGGAAGGAGTTGGATAAATACTTAAGAGTATTTTCTGATTTATCACTTGAATCAACCGTTCCTCCTTCTTTAATTTCGGTTGGATCCTCGGCTTCGAGTAGATTATATATGCCCTCCCATGAAGTCTTACCAAGGCCTAAACAGGTAGTATCAACTATCAGTACCAACTTTGCTGGAACGGGGACCTTTACTTTCCAAGATCTCTTAGACATTTTTGCTCGACTAATGATTTCAGATTCACTTTGCAAATGAAATAGAAGGATGTAATAGTGGAAAAAATTGTTAAAAGCTAATACACAATGCACAAGACTAACAACAATTAAGTGTAATAGATGCTACGGATCTATGATATATTAAGCCACCAAGGATGAAATCTTTGAAGGATTCAACCATAACTGCTTCTTAATGATTTCCCTGTAACTTCCAACATGAAACTTTAATGTCGTGATGGTATGTCACATCACAAATTGATAACGGTCCTTTTTAGAATGGGTAGTGTGACTTCCCGATCGGTGATTAGCGATAATCGCATATCGTATATTGGGAGTTACAAGTGCCATGCTTAAATGGTTCCTCTGCATGGTTTCCATTGCGATAAGTGGTGAGTTGGCATGGGAAGGCAACATGCTTTAAAATTGATAGATCGTTTAAATTTTCTTTATAATTGACTTATAACTTTAAACCGCACATGTTCGTAATACTTCATGTTTTACCTTTATCAAAAGCGCAATATACGGTAATGAAATCACATTGGAAGATTTCAAAGGAGCTTTTGGGATGTGTCTTATGATTTTAGTGATGCGCGATTGCGATCGGCTTATCACATCTGAGGTTTTCCATGGAACACTTGGGATGCTTTCTTAATGAGTAGAGATATGTGATTTTCGATAGAGTTATCGCGTCGACGGATCTCAATGGAACACTTTAAGTCCACCGTTGAGATAAAGGATGTGTGCGATGAAATAATTTGCTTTTATAATTATTTCCTTTGATGAAGCTTTTTTATGATAAGGTTTTATTATGACTCAAATCGGATTGGATTTTCTTGAAAGGACTTCCATGGGTTCAAAAGTCTTGCAAATCGAGATTGCGATCTAACCTACTTGAAAAGAAAATTTTTATATGACCATTATAAAAATTTATTTTCAAACGTTTTATTGATTTTATTTATATTCTAAAGGGGACCCATTTCTTATTAAAGTCTTATATGAAATTTTTTGAAATGGGGAGGGTTATTGTATAGCACAACAAGTCCATACATGATGGGTTTCAGTTTCTTACCTTCAGCTTTCAACCTATTTCTACTGATATGAAACCATACCTGATCACCAACCTGAAAATGATGATCTACTTGATGCTTCCCATGGCGCATTTTGTACTTGGCCTGATTCTTCTCTAACTGATCCTGCACTGCTTCATGTATCTGTTGTATCAGTTGAATGAACTTAACTGCTTTATTCACATCATCATGTCCACCCACTTTATCTTCTCCACCAAACATAAAATCCATCGGTGACTTTGGTAGATACCCATAACATGTTTCAAATGGCAATCGATTAGTCGAAGAATGTAAGGCTTGATTGTAAGCATGTTGCACATAAGGTAAAGATTCATCCCACAACTTAGGATGTTTACTACAGTAACCTCAGAGGATATGTATGACTGTCTTGTTCACCACTTCTGTTTGTCGGTCGGTTTGTGGATGAAAAGTTGTGCTCTTCTTCAGCCTTGTGCCCATGAGTCCCCACAAAGTGGACCAAAACTCTCATACAAAACGAGTGTCTTGATAAAAAATAATGGAGGTAGGTAACCCAAAATGAAGCCATACCTGTTGAAAGAACATCTATTGAGTCTGTTCAGTAGTCACTTGCTTTTTGCATGGAACAAGAATGCAAAACTTGCTGAATCTATCAACCACAACATACATGTAACCATGCCCTCTCCTGGACATAGGAATTCCTCCAACAAAATCCATGGAATGTCATCCCATAGTCGCAAAGGAACTGGAAGTGGCATGTACAAACCAATCTTTCGATTGCTTGGTTTGTTGGTTGAACAAATCACACATCCATTAATGTACTTAAGAATTGTTTCCTACATACGTGGCTTGTAACAATACCTTTGAATTTGTGCCATAATCTTGCTTACACCAAAATGTCCTAAAATGCGAGAAGAATGTGCTTCCCGAATAACATGGACCCTTTCTGTTTGTGGTATGCACAACTTACCTAGATGATATAACAACCTATCATGAATATGCTAATTGACTTCTTCCACCTGAGTACCATGAGTTAGTGATTCATAAATATCTTTGAAATCAACATCTGTAATATATTATTGTATATAACTTTCATGTTTTAAAGAACTATTCTGCACCACTACTGAAGCATTCAAAGATCATCTAGACAACATATCAACTACTTTGTTCATTAACCCTTTCTTGTACTTAATTACTAAGTGAAATTGCTGAAAAATTCCCATCCATTTGTATGATAAGATTGTTGCAACTTAGTCTGAGACTAAAGGTACTAAAGCGGCTGATGATTTGTGTGAATCAATGTTTCCTTACCCATTAAATAGTGTTTCCATTTCTTTACACTTTTAACCAAAGCAAATAGTTATTTATCATATGTCAGATAATTTATAACTTCTTTGGAAAAAGTTTGAGAATGACAACAAATTGGTTTCCCTTTTTGAAGTAAAACTGCACCCATTGCATAACCACTAGCATCTATTTCAATTTCAAATGGCTATTGAAGATCTGGCAAAGCTAAGATTGGAGCTGTGACAATTTTCTGCTTAAGTGCATCAAAATATTTTTGTTGTTTCCCTCCCCAATGAAAGGAAACTTTAGAACTTGTTAAAGCATGTAACGATGATGCAACCAAAGAAAATTGAGCAATAAATTTTCTCCAATATTGAACTTCACCTATAAAACTCCTCACTTCAGTCACATTCTCTGGTCTTGGCCATTTAACAATCACATCCATTTTAGCTGGATCTATTTTCAAATTACCACCTCCAACTATGTAACCAAGATAATTCAATGTAGTTTTTCCAAACTCAGATTTGGAAAGTTTAAGGTACAATTTTTCGCTGTGCAACACTTCAAAAACTTGCTTAACATGCCTAACATTCTCTTCCATATGGGAACTGAAAATCAAGATATCATCTAAGTAGATTGTGAAAAATTTATCAATGTATGGGTGGAAACATCATTCATAACCCACATGAAAGTTGTTGGAGCATTACAAAAACCAAAAGGCATTACTAACCATTCAAACAATCCTAGCCTAGTTTTGAATGCAGTTTTCCAGATGTCATTTTCTGCAATGCAAATTTGATGATACCCACTACGCAAATCAAATTTAGTGAAATAAACAACTTTTTTCAATTGATAAAGTAAATCATCTATCCTAGGAAGAAGATATCTATTTTTTATTGTGATTTTGTTCAAGGCCCTAAAGTCGACACACATTCTCCATGCCCCATCTTTCTTAGGAACCAAAATTATGGGTGAGCCACATGGACTTGAACTGGGTCAAATGAAGCCTTTTTCAATCAACTCTTAGGTTTATTTCTTTATTTCTTCATTCTCTATAACTGACACGCAATACATTATGACATTAGGAAGATGGGCATTAGACATCAATTATATCTCCTGTTGTATTTCCCGTTTAGGAGGAAGATGTTTTGGTTCTTTAAATATACTTTGAAAATAATCTACTACTTTAACCAATCTATCTTTAAACTGAGATTCACAACATGAAAAACCATCATGTTGATCCTTATGTTGTTCTTTTACAACCATGAGTACATATATCTTACTTGAACTTATTAATTGCTTCATCTGATCAACAATAACTAAATCCAAGTGTGTTTTGAGTTTATGTGCCCTGAGAATGTAGTCAATCCCATCTTTCTTAAGGTTATATTTGTGATCTTTCCTATGAAACACTGCATCATGATCATAAAGATAAGGAATCCCTAGCACTACTCGCCATATGTCTATTGGAACCACATTTAAATCCACTTCATCAATGTAATTAGCTGTAATGAAAATTTTTAAACGACACTGCTTTGTGACATTAATCTGAGTCTCTTTATTTAGCCAACCTAATGGGTATGGTCTTAGATGATTCTGTGTCTCCAAACCCAATTTCTTAACTAAATCTTCAGATATTAAATTTTTGTGTGATCCACTCTCAAACAATGTATCTATTTTTTTTGTGCTTAGAAGTTATCCTTATATGAAATAATTCAACCCTTTTATCCTCATTCAGATGATTTATGTTTGAAGAAGATGTGGAAGTATTAGAACTTGAACCAGTGTCATAAGTTTTACCTGTTGAAACCATTGTGGTTATTTTCCTTTCATCACCAGAGTCAGAGCCCAAATCTTGTTGGATTTATACATTAGCCTTATTTTCACCTTTCTTTTTCTGGAACTTCTTTGTTTTGAGTTCTGGGTGAAGTTTCCAACATTTGGCTTCATCATGTCCAATCCTCTAGCAGTGGGTACAATAGGTCTTTCAATTTCCTTTTGAGCTATCTTTGATCTCTTTCCCTTTGAATTACTCTTCCTCTCGCTGACTTTGGAATCCTTGATTTCCAACTGTCTGGATGTTTTTGGTGAAAACTTGAACATTCTGCCACCTGATTCAATATGTATGGCTTGAACATACACTTCATCAAAGTCACCAGGATTAAACATCAATAATGTATGTTGTAAATATGAATATAAACTGTCGATGTACTTTAATAAAGTTTCACGTGTATTCAATGGAATACCAAGCGCCAAAGCTTTCTCCTGAATTCCTGAGTAAAATCCTGATCATTCTGCCATTTACCTTGCCTCAAATGCTGCCAATCAATAACAACTTGTTGCATGTATCCCAAAGGATAGAATTGTTTTCAGAGAGATTTTAAAAACTTAGACCATGAAGAGATGAATTTACCTTTCTACTTTACATCTATTTGAGTTTTACTTTCCCACCATATTAAAGTTGTTCCCCCCATTCTAAGTGTACCTAACTGAATTTTTGTTTTTTCATCAAAAGTGTTATGAATTCTACAATACACTTCTAACTGCTTAAACAAGATATCTAGCTTTTCAGGATTCATTTCGCCATCATAAATAAGTAGTTCAAATTTAACATCAAGTTTCAAAAGAGATGATTTCTCAGATTTATTTTCTGTTTCAAAATCAGAATTGGAAGAAGAAGAAGAAGATGATGATGATGGAGATGGTGGAGGAGAAGGAGGTTTATCAGCCTTTCATTTTCCCTTGTCCTTCTTCGATGTCTTTGAAGAAGAAGCTGCATCTCTCACCTTCTTATCTTTGTAGAGTTCTCCCAGCATCTGCTACATGTTCAAAAACATTTGCTGAAATTGTTCCTAATCCATCACCTTCCCTTCAGGAGTTTCACTTTCATCGGATCATGTCATTGTCGATCGATGAGTGACTTTTCGATTTCCAATTCATGGATCAAACTACTCAAGTGTTCCTTCCCCACGTCACGACCTTAACCTGGTTAACATTCACTGGTAAAATTTCAACATAACATAACCTTCTCTGATAACAAATTATATGATCTGATATTGACCATAAACAAAACTGAAGTAGAATTGAATATTTGCCAACAATGAATTGATTGTTAACTTAATTAATGTGGAATACTGAAGGAAACGAGCTGATTTAATGACTTAATCCAGAACATAAGAAGCATATTTAAACATGAATTTGCAACAAAGAAAAGAGATATAAGACAACAAACATTGATTACGGAGTTCATCCCTAATGGACTACGTCTTCGGGTCCGCTTGCAAGATGGGCATCCATTTTATTAAGGATTGATCCAAGGAAGTATTTACACAACAAAAAAACTAGATTGAATGTGCTCGCAAGCACCTATGGTCTATGTCAATATAAATCTCTCTCTCCTAGATTTACAAAGCCTCTTTCGGTTCCCAAAGCCACCTCCAGACGACCAAGAAACACTAAAAACAAATCTGTCTCTCTCTCACAAAAATTTGACTAGAAAGCTTCAAAGCCACTCCAATACATCCAATATCCCATTCATGAATACAAGTGATGAATTTATAGTATTTTTGGTTCATTCGAGCCCCTGATGCCAAACTTAGGCATGAATTTACTACATTAAGTGTTTAGGGTTCGGTCTTGTCAACTTGTGACACTTAGAAGTTTAATTACATGGTGGTTGAATTAAAATAGAACAAAACCCATCAAAAAAACCCAAAATAAACTTATGATATCCAAATCCAATGATGATCTTGCTAACAACATCGAGATGTTTGACTATCAGCATGTGAACATCGTGATCTAACCACGGACTGCCACCTTGCATCTAATCCCGGCGGTTCGGGCTACCGGTGCGCATCCCAGTTGCATGTGACAATTGTTATCTCCAATGGTTTTCTACTGCAGTTCCGACATGGTCAACTGACTGCTGCAGTCAACAACACCCTTGTTCACATGTCCATGGCTTTGATGGTTAGGACCTCTGCTGTGGTTATCAAGACTGTGCGATTATGAACTATGTAATACATTTGTTTTGCATGGTTTTTAGCATATAGACCGAAAGTGGGTTTGTTAACTTAAGTTATGTGATTTATGTATGTGCTAGGTCCTTATGACATAGGATTTAGACCTTTAGGATTAGTGCTAGGTTTTTAATCTTATCCTTAAAACCATTACAAACTTTGGTCACAACGTTACATTCAATTTTGACCACCTTTTCACCAAGAAGGTTTTCTGCACCATGAAGACAATATTGACGAAGCTGATGAAAACTGAAGATGAACTGGACTTCCTAGACAAACTGGATTGACATAAGATCCTCCTAGATCAATCCTCTCCACTTGAAAGCTTTTGGATCACAAAATTTTGATTTAAGTAGATATCAGGTGAGGGTACAACTCCCTCACTCTTCTGATCTCCATCCACCTTGCCTTGCTCGGATTCATGCCCTTGAGTCCCACTCGAAGATATTCAACATCTCCACACCTTGAAGATCGAACCTTCGTATCCAAGATGGTATCTTCCTGCAACTCATTCATATATTCAGGTGCCAAATCATCAATAGTAGGAACCTGTGTACATTTCTCTAGATCTATGACCATGGAAGGTTCATACAACTTTAGATTTTCCACATTTACAACTGAATAAATACGCATGTAAGAAGGTAAATTTAACCAGAATGCATTATTTCCAATATTTTCAACAATATTGAAAGGTACATACCTGATGGGTTTCAGTTTCTTACCTTCACCTTTCAACCTATATTTACTGATATACAACCATACCTGATCACCAACCTGAAAATGATGATCTACTTGATGCTTGTCATGGCGCATTTTGTAATTGGCTTGACTCTTCTCTAACCGATCCTGCACTACTTCATGTATCTGCTATATCCATTGAATGAACTTAAATTCTTTATTTGCATCATCATGTCCACCCACTTTATCTTCTTCACCAAACATGAAATCCATCGGTGACTTTGGTAGATACCCAAAACATGTTTCAAATGGCGATCAATTAGTCGAAGAATGTAAGGCTCGATTGTAAGCATGCTGCACATAAGGTAAAGATTCATCCCACAACTTATGATGTTTACTGCAATAACCTTAGAGGATATGTATGACTGTCCTGTTCACCACTTCTATCTATGCATTGGTTTGTGGATGAAAATTTGTGCTCTTCTTCAGCTTTGTGTCCATGAGTCGCCACAAAGTGGACCAAAACTCCCCTACAAAACAAGTGTCTCGATTAGAAATAATGGAAGTAGCTAACCCAAAATGAACCCATACTTGTTGAAAGAACTTCTATGCAGTCTGCTCGATAGTCACTTTCATTTTTCGTGGAACAAGAATGCACATCTTGCCGAATCTATCAACCACAACATACATGTAATCATGCCCTCTCTTGGACATAGAAAGTCCTCCAAGAAAATCCATGGAAATTCTCTCCCATGGTCCCAAAGGAACTGGAAGTGGCATGTACAAACCAATAATTCAATTGCTTGGTTTGTTGGTTGAACATATCACACATCCTTTAATCTACTTAACAACTATTTCATACATATGAGGCCCATAACAATACCTTTGAATTTGTGCCATAGTCTTTCTTGCACCAAAATGTCCTGAAATGAGAGAAGAATGTGCTTCTCGAATAACATGCGTCCTTTCTGTCTATGGTATGCACAACTTACCTAGATGATATAACAACCTGTCATGAATATGATAATTGAATTCTTCCACTTGAGTACCATGAGTTAGTGATTTGTAAATATCTTTGAAATCAACATCTATACTATATTGTTCTATATAACTTTCATGTTTTAAAGAACTATTCTGCAACACTATTGAATCATTCAAAGATGGTCTAGATAACATATCAACTACTTTGTTTGTTACCCCTTTCTTGTACTTAACTACTAAGTGAATTTGCTAAAGAAATCCCATCCATATGTAATGACGATATTGTTGCAACTTAGTCTGAGACTGAAGGTACTGAAGCGTTGATGATCTATGTGAATCAGTGTTTCCTTACCCATTAAATAGTGTTTCAATTTCTTTACACTTTCAACCAAAGAAAACAATTCTTTATCATATGTCGGATAATTTATAACTTTTTTAGAATTTTTTTTACAATGAAAATAGATTGGTTTCCCTTTTTGAAGTAAAACTGCACCCATTGCATAACCACTAGCATATGTTTCAATTTCGAAAGGCTGTTGAAGATTTGGTAAAGCTAAGATTAGTGCTATGAAAATATTCCGCTTAGTTGTATCAAAAGCTTTTTGTTGTTTCCTTCCCCACTGAAAGGAAACTTTAGAACCTGTTAAAGCATGTAACAATGATGCAATCAAAGAAAAATTAGCAATAATTTTTCTCCAATATTGAACTGCAACTTGTACTATTCAACAACCTCCACATTTATTGATGTAATAGATAATATTCTATTAATAAATAGGGACCCTTGATAAAATCCTTCAAAAAAGAAATTTAGCACTTAGACACTTTCTTTTAAGAATTTTTTAAGAATAAAGCAAGATATCAAGTCAAAACCGTTTGAAAACTAGCAATTCTTGCCTTTTCACATACCGCTGCACCAAGTGTGTCAAAATCCCTGTTAACAAGCAAAACTCATGAATTGCGATCAAAAGGATCACTGCGCCTAACTTAGATATCATTGAGATTTTCATTTAAAGCTAAGACCTATGGAATTTCCTATTTAATAAATCTTGTATTCCAATTGCACATTGGCGCTCACAAAGGATACAAACCCACAAAGCATGTTGAAATATGAGAAATGCGATATTACAGTAGGACAAGTCAACCTTACTGCATCGTGTCAAGATACTTAAAAAGGTCTAAATCTTACGAATTGCGCGATTTTTCAAAATGCTATAGAACCCCGGACCCGATAGAAGCTAATTTCATAAATTGTACTTAAGTCCACAATGTAGTGAAAATCACTTTATAAGGTAATTACTCTTTCAAACAAACTACGCACTAAGTAAAAAAGAATATACTAATTATCCCGCATCTCGCATCCTGCAGAATCCTATAGAACTTTGATAAAGTGCACAATCAAATATGCGATAATGCGATTTGAAATATTGCATCACAATCACAAAATCAACATTATCACAACTTAAGTCCACCACCTTAAAATTTTTCCTTCCCGTTTCATGATGCAATACATTAATGAGCAATAAAGGTAGTGATAAGGGACCATTAGTGGCTATTTAATATAGGTTAATGGAATTTATGTTAAAAAGCGACTCAACATGATACGATATATTTTCATCTGCATTTGATTAAAACTCATTTTTTTCCACCTTTTCAAGTTATCTATAACATTCATTCTCACTATCATTCTTACTTATGTTTATCCGATAACTTCGGCTTTGCTCCATTTCAGGAAAAATCTGCAGGGAGCATTGTTAGAAACAATGGGAAAGAAGGGAAAGCCAACTGCATCTGAGAAATCAGAAATGCTTCCTCTTTTCTCTGATACTATGTGTAACAGAGATGAAGGAACTACGACATGGGAGGCCATGTACAACTTGTTAGAAGAGGAGCACCCTAGGACACTGGAAACAAATTCCTAGGAGTCATCTGGTGCCTCCTATTTTGAAACAACATGCTCTTTCCTGCATTGCACAGTTGTACAACCAAACATAATCCCATATTTGGACATGGTGAAATGGGTAATTGACAAGGCAAACATTGCAGACCAAACATTTAGGAATCACAGGAAAGAGGTCATGGGGTCTTTTTCAGCAGACAACCTATGACTCATGTATCAGTTACTAGAGCCACAGAAGCTCTACAAAAAATAGTTTGTTGGGCCGCCAAAATTAACATTCACTTTCACTATTTTTCACCTTTATCCTCATTTTGTCACATCATTCCATCACATTATCATTACATAAACCTACATTATCCTTACTACATGAATTCATATTTACATTTTCCAAAGTTATTAATTTTATGTATTTAGAGTGAATTTATGATTAAAAGTTAGAGAAATAACATGTATTTTTTTATACCTAAAAGTGGCTTGAGTTTGATGATATGTGTAGATCATTTGGAAGCTTCCAAGGCACCCTTATATGGCCTCCCAAGATCAAATTCGAATTTCAACTCAAGAGGTGGACCATATTCCAAGGAGAAAGATCATGGAGATCTTGATGTGTCATAGGATATGTATCTAGTATTTAGGGATAAGTTGAGACAAGTATGGATCTAGTAGATATTTAAGGGATCTACATTTATTGAGTAGATATCCCTAATTCATGTATAAATAAGATGAGCATCCTTCAAATAAAGGTGAATAGTTGTTAGTTATTCATTAACATCAAATTTATGATTGTTCATTCAGCATGAATAATATCATTTTCAACAAATCATGATTTATGAGTGTTGTTCATGTATGCTCATTGAGGAATGGAAGGATCCCCATACCGAGATAAGTACACTTTGTTGTAGAGTAATGTTTATAGTTGTGAATATACTAGTTTTAATTCTGGATGTTCATCTTATTTCTTTGTTGTAAATATTTGTAGGTAATTTCAATATGAATTCATGTTATGGCCATGTTTTGCTGTGTGAAGATTGATCTCCTTTTAGTAGCTAGTTTTTATGTGATAAGGAAAACCAGGATCTCTTATATTAGGAGCCTCTTCTCCATGAGATAGACTGAATTGAAACAAGATTTACTCTCTTATATGCTTTCCTAGATTAAATTTATGTGAAGATTGATTTCCTTCTAGTATCTAGTTTTTATGTGAGAAGGACAACCAGGATCTCCTAAGTTAGGAGACTCTTCTCCATAAGCTAAGAACTGAACTGAAAACAATATTTACTTGCTTTCTTTCCTACTTTCTTAGATGTTTGGCAACGTTATTATAGAAAGATTGTAGAAGGACAACCAAGACTCTTGAACACAAGACTCTTTTTTATTTTCTAAAGTAAACTAATTCCATTGCTCAAACATTTTTATGATCTCATAAAATAGATCTGAATCTTTTCGTTTCAAAATAGTTTAGATTTGTAATATGCATTTCCATTCTAAACAAACTTTCTACACCAATTTCATCTGAGGTCCCATATATTTTGGTTTGCTTCTAAGTTTATGAAACCCCCGGGTTGACAAATTAAATGACAGGGATTTAGCATACAATTAAATCGCCCAACATTTTGGTGGCGTTGCCGGGGAAACAAACTTAGATGTAAGCTAGTTAGGAGGATTGCTTAAGAATAATTTTTATTTAGGCTTAATTGCATTTAGGAATTTTCATTTAAGTTTATTCTCATATAAAAAACATAGAAATATAACACATTAAAAAAACAAAAATACAATAAAAATCCATATGTATATATGGAAGAATGATGAGTATAAGTTTGGAACAACTCACTCAGATCCTATAAAGTGCTAGGATCTCCTCTTCTTGTGAAGAAGAGATATTGACAGCAAGCAAAAGCTTAACTATTCCTTCAAAAGAAAACAATGAATTAACATTTGAAGGATCGTGTATATCTGATGATGAACAATTATTTGAACAGGAGATTGAGGAGGACAAAGAGAAGTTGCAGCATGATCTAAATCAGAGTGGAAATCACGCCTACGAAAGCCTTATTGAAAGGTGGTATTGATGGTTTCAAACAAGTATGAGGTTAGATCAATTTCGTTTTTATTTCATTAAATCACTCACAAAAACTAGATTCGATCATCCTTGTATATTTTCAATTGAAAATGAATATATTTTTACTACTATTGCATGAATGGTTACATTGGAAATTTAATTACATGTAATAATTTGTAATTTTCAATTAGCATAGAATAGGTAGGATGATATTTTCTGTTTCAAATAAGTATGCTCTCCTCTTGGGTGGATGTCTATAAACGTTTTCAGGGTTTGAAATATACTTGTCTCTATATGCTAAAAACAAAATTCTTCATCCTAAATCAATAAATTTTCCAAATTGTTTTAGAGTTAGAATAAAATTTAAATTATTTTTAAATATGTTAATTTTAATTAAAAAAATTTTAAGAATAATTTAATTTCCTTCAAATAAAAAAATCATTAAAAATAAACTTAATTCCTTTTTCTTTTTAATTTTTTTGTAACAACATAAGAAATTAAATATAAGGCTTAATTTATTATTATTTTTTTTTATGCCATACAAAATAAAACAATTTTAGTTTCAATTTTTTATTATTTAAAATAAAAATTTCTCTGCACTATTCAACCAAGCTGTTGAGGGGGACAGTTTGAATAAAAATAAAAAAATTATGCTAGTGAAGTCAGACAGATCCACTCTTTTGGAGAAATCGTGGGCTCAATAGGCTTCCGATCATCAAGCCGCATAGAATAATAAGCTCAAAAATAAGGTTGTTGAGGTCGCGGAAGATTTTGACTTAAGGTTAAAGTCTAGAGTGAGAACTATAACACAAAATTGCTTTATTACATAAGCTCCACAGATCGGACTGGTTAGGTGCTTAAATCTCCTTAAACTACAAAGAATTTTAGATTGTTTTTATACTAGGATCCACATTAAGTCAATTGGTTGAGTTTGGATGTTTAATAGTTGTTTGGGTGACGAATTAGGCAGAAGAAATTGAGGTTAAATTTTGATTTGTTGCAGTTAAAATGGTTTTTTAATTGCATATTTGGATTCAACACCCTGAAAAACCCCTGAAACGCTTTGATTGTGCAGAAACTAGTTATGAAACTTGCAATTCCAATAAATTGCTGCCAGTTTAATATGGTATACATCCACTAGAAAATACCCTATATTTTGATTAGCAAATCATTTTATAAACCAAAACAAGCATATCCCAAAAACCCTAACCAAACGATCCAAAACAAGACTTCATTACGATGGACAACCTTAGAACTCAATGATATGTTATTGCAGTGGAAGATCTCCAACATACTGTGCAAAGACAATTAAAATGAACCCAGAGAAATATATAAAACCAACGAATCCTAGCCAGTACACCCACAAGCCTTTGTTGTCCAGGAAATAGGGTAATCAAATCAGTCGTCATATGGTTCTGCAGCAGACATTACATCCTCAGAAAACTTCTGGTCCTCCCACAAAGATCATCCTCACTATGATTTCGTCCTGTTGTTGAATCATTACTGAGATGGAGATTACGTCCTTGAACTATCACAGAGACCAACCTCAGGCATCACGAAAAGGGGAACGAAGAAGATGATCTCGTCGCAGCTATTGGGGTACATAAGAAGAGTCACAATTAAGTCTTCAAATATAGAATCGATCAACCTGTCTCCCAATAGATGTTTGAGGCAATCGAGATTATGGGAATCACATGTAATCGACATTTTCTTTGCTTGTTTCGATCCTATCCAGTGAAAATGGCAGAGCATTTGATCGAGGATCATATCCGCCAAGTTACGTTGCCTCCATGTAAATTGATTGCTCGAGTTCTATTTCTCGATTGCATAGTCCAGCATTCATGCAAAAATGTGATTAGATTGAGCGATATATTTAGAAGTCGATCTGGCCAGTGAGGAAAATCAGATTTCTGTCTGTAAAATATGGAAAATATCACACCAATTCCTCATGCTATAATCGAGATTTTGCTCTCATCACTTGGAAAATTGTGGATTGTGGGTACTTATTTGCTGAGTAGTAGTTGTGGCCATTTTTTCATTGCATGTCGCTCCTTTCTCTAGATCATAGTGGTTGCTTTGATCGATAACCAGAGACAAGATCTCTTCCTTGCTAACGCTCGAAGTTCCAGGGTTTGTCGAGAATTTTGTATGGCAGAGTAGCGTGGAAACCCTGAGGCGAAATCATAACAATGAAACATACAATCTATCAAATAATGGCGGTAGTGGATGCTGTCCAGTGCTTCGGTCGAAAGAAGATGACCGTTGCTGTGACATACCGCAAGCGAGCGTGAGTTTTGATCAAGATCAATGGATGCCCTATTGAACTAATCGAGCCAGTGATTCTCCGCTACAAGGCCTTTGAACCCGTTCTTCTGCTAGGTTGCCACCGCTTCGCCGACGTCGATATGAGAATCAGGGTAAAAGGAGGAGGCCGCACATTGCAGATCTATGCTATTCTTTGTTGAATCCACCATGGATAAAGCCCTGAGCCAGTAGCAGAAAGTGGAGCATAAATTGGCGGTAGAATTGGGCACCTGAGAGCCCCCTACTCTGGAGGTTTTCGTCACAGAGAGCAGTTTGGTGTGGTAGTGAAAGATAGAAAATGTCTCAAAAGAGAGAGATCTCTTGTGGTTGCTGCAGTGTTCGAGAGGTTCACAGAGAGGGCAATTAAGTCTGTGATGTTTGCGCAGGAGGCTAAGGCATTGGGAAAAGGTGAGATGGCAAACCATTATTGTTGGGGTTGATTGCAGAAGACAACAGGAGGTCTCCTGAGGGGTTCCTATCTTCAGGTGTCACCATTGAAAGAGCTCGGGAGGCTGCGAGGGCCATTTGGAATGACGAGGAGTTGTATGATATGCTTGCCATGGATGTTCCCTTCTCGATTCGACAGAGCATTGCCAAAGCCCTGGTCTTCTTTTACCAAAAATACATTGACGAGCAGTCAAAGAAGGAGATAAGGATATTCTCATCAGGTACGACACGACCCTGCTCGTGGCTGATCCCAGCCACGCCAAGCCCAAGAAGTTTGGAGGTCGCGGTGCCCGTGCTCGTTTCCAGAAGTCCTACCGTTGCAAGATTTGTCCTGGTATTTTCGTTTCCAGAAGTCCTACCGTTGCAAGATTTGTCCTGGTATTTTTGTTAGGATTTGTTTTGAGAAAAAGTGTTTTGTTATGGAAAATTTAAGGGCATTTGATTGATGTCCATTATTTTTGGTTTTTTATTTTATTTATCTATCAATGTTTTCTTATACACTTTTACAAGCATGCCAAGCTCTGGTTGCTGTAATAAATTTCTTAATTTCATATTTTTTTTCAAAAAATAAATGAAAAATATAATAAATAATTCAAAGCAATTAAAAAAATAAAACCATACACAATTTTTTTGGTATTTTATTGTTTTAATACAATACGAAACAAGTTTTGTTTTAAAATTTTAAAGAAAAAAAACAACTACGCAAACAAAATTTAAACAAAATCAAAGCAAATAAAAACATAAAAAAATCAAACCAATAAAAAATTTAAACAATTATATATTATATTATAAATATAAATACTCTATAAATATAAATCAACAATAAAAAAAAAAAAAAAATCAAACTAATAAAATAAATAAAATTTAAATTTTTGCAAATGGACATTTCAAAACTCTTGAAAAAAATTTATGCTTTCTTGGAGTTACTTCAAAGGAACTTACTCGCAAAGGAAACACATAAAAAATTTTCATTTATTTTATTTCGTTGTGAAACATTCATACTCATTCTTGCATTTTATGTCTTTCAAAAAGCTCTCATAGTTTTCATGCAGAATTTGTACTGAACTTTTACAGGTGCGAAAACTATCTAAGTTCATGCAGATGTGATCTCTAAAAATCACATTCATCATTGAAAGCTTGAAGGAGCTAATTACATATGTCATGACATTTATCGCTACACAGAAATATTTTGCGTCATGATATGTTTACCAACACTTCTCCTTCAAAGCCTCATCAGTGATCCATGTTAAAAGTCCACTGATTCATTGCCTTATCCATCATGACTTCATAAATGTTTACTTTCATGAGTCACATACATTTTCACCTTCTTTTCAGTTCATCTTTTTTCCTCACCATTAAACCATTTAGCTCTCTACATAACCTTGCTTCTTTGCCATAAAAACTGTTTGACCATAACATCTTGTATCTATAGTCCTACCAATCATTCTGTACGAACTCGAGTTGACTGATGTGGGATTCCTTAGGGCCCACCTTTCAACAAGTCTTGACCCATCGACCTCAACACCTTATCTGGGATAAAGACTAGAGTCATTATTGGTACCTTGAGGCTTGCATGCCTTAATGGCAAGTCTTCTCGCCAATGAACAATGGGAATACATTAATGTCCCTTGTTTGTTGGATCTTGCAAGTGGCTCGACATCATCTCATCCATTTGCACTTCGCAATATGTACTTGGGTACCTTGGCACTCATTGACATTAATGGTGAGTTTGCCTCGCATTGGTTAACAACATTCATTAATGGCTGGTAATCCAATGACTTCTTTCCATGTTCGACATCGACATATTTATTCACATGGAAAGAATTATGCCACGATATGGAACAACATGAAGACTATAAGATTCAGTAGCAGATTCAACAATATTTTGTACTTTGGAACAGATTTAGTAGCAGTAATAAAGGATCCACATTCACGACTTTATCCATCATGTATGCAACCAAGACATATATCACATCCTTGTATTCTTCATTCCATGTTTCAGCAGCAGGAGCTACACTTTTCTACATATACACAGTTTGTCCACTTAGGTAAGTAAAGGTATGTTCTTTTCTAGCTTTTTATCATACAATTCCTTTAATACTGAAATTATACTTTTTGGAAAATACTTCAACATGTTCATGTCCATATATTCCATTATCACCTTTCATATGTCATATATGTCCTTTATGCACATGCCATTGTAACCAACATACTTTTTCCAAACAACTACTATTGCATTATGATTCAAATGTTACACGTTTTGCAAATAATGATCGAAGAATGAATGGTTGATTAAATTTTTTCAAAATCCCTTGATGCAACACAAAAACAATGAAAGTATTGTTACACAAGAACAAATACTAATCAAATTTTGGTTGTCACACAAAAACCAACCAAAATAATATGTTGCAATCAAATTTTTTTAGAAAGAACACTTTGCAAAAAGAACAAAATTGTCAAAAAGAAAAATATGCAAAGTTAAAAAATCAGCCAAAGTTGATATACAAGCAAGACAATTCAAACAGATTAAATCATGATTAAGTGAATCAATGCAATATATTTCATGAGGACATGCAATAACTTAAGTTGGGGGGTATGTTGGGCCACCAAAATTAACATTCACTTTCACTATTTTTCACCTTTATCCTCATTTTGTCACTTCATTCCATCACATTATCATTACATAAGCCTACATTACCATTACTACATGGGTTCACATTTACATTTTCCAAAGTTATTACTTTTATGTATTTAGACTGAATTTATGATTAAAAGTTAGAGAAATAACATGTATTTGCTTATACCTAAAAGTGGCTTGAGTTTGATGACATGTGTAGATAATTTGGAAGCTTCCAAGTTATCCTTATGTGGCCTCCCAAGATCAAATTCAAATTTCAACTCAAGAGGTGGACCATATTCCAAGGAGAAAGATCATGGAGATCTTGGTGTGTCGTAGGATTTGTATCCAATATTTAGGGATAAGTTGAGACAAGTATGGATCTAGTAGATATTTAAGGGATCTACATTTACTGAGTAGATATCCCTAATTCGTGTATAAATAAGACGAGCATCCTTCAAAGGAGGGTGAACAATTGTCAGTTATTCATTAGCATCAGATTTATGATTGTTCATTCAACATAAATAATATCATTTTCTCCAATTCATGAGTTATGAGTGTTTTTTATGTGTGCTCATTGAGGAATGGAAGGATCCCCATACCGAGATAAGTACACTTTGTTGTAGAGTAATGTTCAGAGTTGTGAATATACTAGTTTTAATTTTCAATGTTCATCTTATTTCTTTGTTGTAAATATTTGTAGATAATTTCAATATGAATTCCTGTTATGACCATGTTTTGTTGGGTGAAGATTGATCTCCTTTCAGTAGCTAGTTTTTATGTGAGAAGAACAATCAGGATCTCCTAAGTTAGAAGCCTCTTCTCCATGAGCTAGACTGAACTGAAACACGATTTACTCTCTTATATGCTTTCCTAGATTAAATTTATGTGAAGATTGATTTCCTTTCAGTATTTAGTTTTTATGTGAGAAGGAACAAAAAGACCTCTTAAGTTAGGAGACTCTTCTCCATGAGCTAAGAACTGAACTGAAAACAATATTACTTTCTTTCATCTATATGCTTTCTTAGATGTTTGGCAATGTTATTATAGAAAGATTGTAGAAGGACAACCATGACTGTTGAACAAGAGACTCTTCTCTATCTTCTAAAGTAAACTAATTCCATTGATCAAACATTTTTATGCTTTCATAAAATAAATCTGAATCTTTTCGTTTCAAAATAGTATAGATTTGTAATATGCATTTCCATTCTAAACAAACTTCCTACACTAGTTTCATCTGAGGCCCCATATATTTTGGTTTGCTTCTAAGTTTACGAAACCCCCAGGTTGACAAATTAAATGATAGGGATTTAGAATACAATTAAATCACCCAACATTTTGGCGCCTTTCTCGGGGAAGCAAACTTAGATGTAAGCTAGTTAGGAGGATTGTTTAGGAATCATTTTTATTTAGGGTTAATTGCATTTAGGCATTTTCATTTAAGTTTATTCACATATATAAAACATAGAAATAGAACACAAATAAAAAAAACCCCATTCACCAAAAAAAAAAAAACAAAAATACAATAAAAATCCATATGTATAATTGGAAGAATGATGAGTATAAGTTTGGAACAACTCACTCAGATCCTAGCAAGTGTCAGGATCTCCTCTTCTTGCAAAGAAGAGATCTTGACAGCAGCCAAAAGCTTAACTACTCCTCTAGAAGAAAACAATGAATTAACATTCGAAGAATCTTGTAAATTTGATGATGAACAATTTTTTGAACATGAGATTGAGGAGGACAAAGAGAAGTTGTAGAATGATCTGAATTAGAGTGGAAATCACGGCGATGAAAGCCTTATCGAAAGGTGGTTTCAATGGTTTCAAACAAGTATGAGGTTAGATCAATTCGAAAATAGACTCACAAAGGACTACTCCTTGCATTATTTTCATTTTTATTTCGGAACGAATGAATATATTTTTACTATTGGGTGAATGGTTGCTGATTCGTATTACATGAATTAGTTTGTTGTTATTTTTCAATTGCATTAGAATAGGTATGAGTATTTTCAGTTTCGATAAGTATGCCCTCCTCCCTCGTTTGCATGACTCTCTAGGATAATCTAGTAGATGTCTATAAACATTTTCAAGTTTGCAATATACTTGTCTTCCATTTGCTCAAAGAGGAAATTCTCATCCTAATCAATTAAATTTTCTAGATTGTAGAGTTAGAATAAAATAAGTTATTTTTAAGATTTTAGTTTTTAATTTAAAAAATTTAGGAAAATTTTAATTTCTTTAAAAATATATAATTAATAATAATAATAAAGAATAAAGAATAAAGAATAAAGAATAAAGAATAAAATCATTAGAAATAAACTTAATTCCATTTTATTTTTTATTTTTTTTGTAACAACATAAAATAAAAAAATTAAATATAGGGTTTAATTTTTTTTTTTTTTTTGTTTTTTTGTTTTTGTTTTGTTTTGTTTTGTTTTTAACAAAGTCGGTTGCTATATTAGTGGCTGAAAAAAGAAGGGAGTCCAAGCTCATGAGGTACATTAGGTGTCGGTGATAGCTTGGATCAAGAGAGTTACAAAATGAAGATTTCTCCTTGATCCTTTTTCTACTAGTTCTACTTCTATCATTACCTGAGCTACTATAAATTCTTACATATTAAGACATCCAGAGTTGACATTTGCAAAACACTTTAATCTATGACAATATGACTGATTTGCCTTGCGGTGGATTCCTCCGGTTGTTGATCCACTCCATCCTGTTTGGCACTTGAAGAGCTGGTGGCTACATTATTTTTCTTTTCCATCATATACTGCAGGATGGAAATCGATTCTTCCGCATGGCTGCATTGGTTTGATAGTTGACTGAACTGTTCGTGGAGAGAGGCAACCCTATGCAGAAAGAGGTCTATTTCAGCTCTGTATTTCTCGTTCAATATGCGGTTCTAGTCTTCAAGTCTCGTCTCCAAGATCCTTTGCTGATTCTCCAGGATGCGCTGCTAAGCCCTGACTTCTTCTAATTATGCTTGCAAGTCTGCGCAGTGCAGACAATCTTCACTGCGGGCCATGAGAGAGGTTGGAAAAGGCTGGGATGAAAAGCAGAAGTAACCAATGATAAGGGGAAGGCACACTATGCAGACAGTAGGAAAGACTGTAGTCTCAACAGAGATTTGGAGAGCCTGAGATCGCCTGGGTGCGCAAAGATTACAAGGTCTGGGGCCGCTTGAAGAGGGTAATAGCATGAGGATCGGATAGGCGCAAAAGGGGTAGAGTTTGCTTCTTGAGCGGCAACACAAATCTGCCAAAGAAAAAGCGCTTGAATACAGAGGCAAACAGAGGCAAAAATCAGGCAACAGGGGATGGAGAGTTGAACGCTTGTGAGAGAGCGCTGAGGGGAGGAAAGATAGGCGCGGAGAGGGCGAAGGATGCCCCTGAAGCGAGCTACACTATGATGCCTGCGAGGGAGCACTTGGGAACGAAGGCAAAGGGAGGCAGAGATCAAGCGACAAGGGAGGGAGAGATGAGCACAAATGAGAGAAGAACAGGGGAATAATATAGGAAAATGCTGAGTGAGGATAAGACTGGAGAGGAGCTGACGGTTCACGGGTTGCTGACAAACTTGCTTAAAATCCTGAAGGGTCCTTGAGTCGGATCTTGTGGTGGATCTGCCAACGATTTTGTTGAGATTGTCGCGGTTGTAGATTGTATCGTATATTTCATGATTTTGCTGCAGAGTGGAATCCCTTGGTCAGCCCGAGGGTCACATTTGATATCAGCCCTGTCAGGAATTTTGGGCTTGGCGCTGTTGGCTTTATGAGGGATCACGGTACAGGTTGGAAAACTTCTGTGGAGTTTCATTTTAAGTTGCCTGCTGGTCTTCCACACGCGCTATTGGCTCTGTCGTTCGCCTTCTTGTTAAGGCTTCGGAGAACATGAAAGTATTGAATGTATTCCATTGTATGGTGAAGGATTTGGTTGCGAAGATTGACTTGCTGAATCAGAGTGTTTGGGGAGTTCTGCTGATGAACCATTAAGCGAATTACAATTGAAGGGTCTCCAAATATCATTGCTTTCTTTATTCCCAGTTTGCCTAATTGGGTTAGGCCCTAAAACAGAGCTAAGGCTTCGGCTCTGTTGTTCAAAACATTTTGGTTTTTTTTTTTTTTTTTTTTTTTTTATACCATACAAAATAAAACAATTTTAGTTTCAAAAAAAATTTAATAATAAAAAAAAATTCTCTACGCTCGAGGGGGACAATTTGAATAAAAATAAAAAAATTACGCTAGTGAAGTCGGACATATCCACTCTTTTGGGGAAATAGTGGGCTCAATAGGCTTATGATCATTAAGCCACATAGAATAATAAGCTCAAAAATAAGGTTGTTGAGGTCGCGAAGGATTTTGACTTTGAGGTTAAAGTTTAGAGTGAGAACTCTAACACAAAATTGCTTTATTACATAATCTCCATAGATTGGACTTGTTAGGTGCCTAAATGTCCTTTTTTTTTGTAATTTAGTAAAGTATATTAATTCACAAAGTTACATAAAATGCAGAGGTCAATAAGACCTGATAGACCATTCTACTTATCGCTTGGTCGACCAAAAAGCCTGCAAACAGAGAAGACAAGCCAGATCCAGATACAAACAAAACAAACTAACTAAAAATTTTCCATCTAGTACGAAAACCTATAAGGGCCAGCCACACAGGGCTGCTAGAAACCAAAGACAAAAATTAGACAAGAAGACTTCAAGGCTGGTGCCTAACTCTACAGCTCAAGTTCCACATAATCTTTGAAGGTGGCACTAGGGCCAGTGATGACTTTAAACTATTCCGTTTTCGGGGCCTTTTGGGCAATCTGGCTTTGCCCAATAGGATCGTTGGTATCTTTCGCTGGAAATTCCACAACACTATCCATGCCTTACCGAACAGAGAGTTTAAAGATCCTGGTGAAGGCCCTCAGCTCCTCTGCCAACAATTTGACTTCCTCTGTGAGTGACTTTAGGCAGATTTCCAAAGCATCAAGTCTGGCAAAGTTTTTAGCTGAAGCCATCGTAGTGGTGTAGTATGCTTCTTTCATGGCTTCCCCCTACTTGACTAGAGCTTTTTCCAGAATGGTTTTCATCCTCCATGCCTCAACCTGAGTCCTAAAAAACTGAGTGGCTCTTGTGGATGGGGTGCCTGGATCTGCAAGCCACTCAATTTCCTCCTCAATTGTTTGCATATCTAGCTTCCCCTGCTCCTCATTTACATCGACTTCCATCTCATTGATTATCTTCTTCCCTCTAGCCGAGACTTGAGTATCATAGACTTCCCTGGACCTTTTCAACTCTCTGTTTGCTGCCTCATTGCAACAACCCCTAGTTGACATAGTTCTTTTGAAGGTGGCAGCGGGAGAAAGAAACACTTCTGAGAACTAGACATAGAATAAAGCAGAGGACCTAGGACGAAGAGTCGGGTGAGGAGCTTAAAATGCAAGAGATTTTTGGAAAGAAACCATAGTTATAGTGGATTAATGAGCTGAAAAGTATCTTTTCTAGCGTGCCTTCCCCTACCTGCAATTTGGATCAATGTAATTGTCAAACTTGGGGTTTCTTGTTATGGGCCACATGTCATCCATTGGGCCTAACGTTCTCTGACAATCATTCTTCTCCAGGATTTCCTTCATCTTCCACTGCAATTGATGGTACTTACCATCCTCAATTTGATTCAGGGTATAATGATCCAGTAGATGAGCCGTAATGGCTATCTTCATTCATTATTAAGGCATGTCTCAGCTCACTATTGCATCCCTCCTCCCTATACCGAATGTCTTCTCAAAAGATGTAAACACTTATGTCAAAGTTTCGTGTATGTGACACCATGCCAATAGGTGTCCGGGTAAGTAATGTGGTGATCGATCCCATAGTTGGCCAGATAATCCACCACCGCATTTGTCGTTCTTCTTACCGCTTGTAGAATGATTCCGTCGAGGTTTGAGAGGTGCTCTGCTATGATCTCTGTGACCTTGGCCAACCTCCAATGCTTTGTAACCTTTCCCGGTTTCGAACCCATATGCATTTTCCTTGCAACATTGATAGCCAAAAGAGAATCCCCTTCCACCACTGTTGCTCCTATTCCCAGGCGAATTAGTATTCTGAGCCCTTGCTTTAAAGCTACGAATTCCATCTCATTGTTGGTGCTGTCTCCCATAGCTTGACTGAAAATGTGTTGAATGTCCCCTTCGCAATTGCGGAAGACCCCTCCTATACCAGCTAGTCCAGGATTGCCTTGGGAAGCACTGTCAAAATTTAGTTTGTGAAAGCCTGTGGGTGGCTGCAGCCAAGGATTCATGGAGGTACCTTGTTGATGTCGCAGTTCAGACGAAATGGAGATGGTACCTGCCTCAATTCCAAATGTCTGGAGAATTTGTAAGTCTGACACTAAAAGATCCTTGTTCTGTTCTGCTTTCCATCTGGTTAAAGTCATTTCCCTCATGTTTTGCAATATGGTGGCTTTGATAAGCTCAAGGGTTTTAGATTTATTTTGAAACACTCTTCTGTTTTGTTCTTTCCATACCGGCCACACTATGAACCCAGGGATCAATTTCCATAATGTATGGACTGTTTAGGATTTGGAAAAATTACTTCACCAGTTTGCTATGCTTTCTTGTATTGAGTCTTTGTTCCTATCCATACTCTTAAAGATGGTTTCCATCCAGTTCCAAAGATTTTATGTCCAATTTCAAATATTGAGGAGGTGATTCACTGCTTTCTCCTCAATTCCACACAGGGGGCAACGCGAGGGGCCTATGAACCCTTTTTTTCGGAGGTTCTCCTAGGTAAGAGTTCTTCGGTGCATCAAGAGCCATAGAAAGGTTTTAATCTTCGGCCATAGTTCAGCATCCCATACTCTGTTATACCAATTTAGTTTTTCCTCTTGGTCTCGTTCTTCAATACAAGCCTTGCTTCTTTGAAGGAGAAGGTACCCCCTTCGAGCTTGCCCTAAACTAGTTGATCTGCATCATTAACATTTCTTATTTTCCTTTTAGCCAACTCTATATGCAACACCATCATATTGTTGTCCCTTTCTTTCGGTTTCATAGTATCATTGAAGATCCATTGTTTCCAAGCTTGATTAGTAATATTAGGCTTCCAGTAGTGATTTACGGTTATATTCCCTTGTTCCTGATATCTTCTCTGGATGGTGAGGAGATTAGGGATTTCAAGCTTAGGTAATTGCTACCAGGCATCCTCCCAGAATAGAGTCATATGTCTATTACGGATTTCCCAAAAACTGTGTTCTTGAATGATGCCTTGGTTAGCGCTTGCTAGATTCCAGATTGGAGATCCTTCTGGAGGATCCTGCAACCTAATCATATTCTGAGGGCTATAATGAGCTGCATATTTGGCTTTCCAAAGTTTAGCCTAGGAAATATTCGGTTCTTTGATCCATCTCCACCATAACATGGCTCCACACACTCGGTTGATGGTGAATGGGTCCTGAAGGTTTAACCCTCCCAGGTGCTTGGGCTTGCATATTTTTTCCCAAGACATTAAGGACCACTTCCGTTTAACTACGTTTCCTGACCATAGGAAAGCCTTCTGGATGAGTTGGATTCTCTGCAGCACACCTTTAGGTGTCGGGAGAATGGACAACATGAAATGTGGAATGGCCTGGAGTACAAATTTGGTGAGGACTAGATGACCTGCAAAGTTCAGGGTTTTATGGGTCCAATGCTGACACCGCTTTTCTAGATTGGCTAGCAATTTCTCCCAATGCATTTTTTGCCAGGGTTTATCTGTCAGCGGAATGCCTAGGTATTTGGAAGGGAGGGTGCACCTCTTGAACCCAAGGACATTAGAAAGATTCTTCTTGACAACTAGGTGCATATTAAAAAAGAATATGGAAGATTTAGCTAGATTGAGTTCCATACCTGAAGCCAAGCTGAAGCAATTGAGGATACTTTTGAAACTAAGAGCTTCTTTGATTGAAGGTGTACCCTGCAACATAGTATCATTGACAAACTACTGATGAGTGGTTGCAGAGCACAAGGGCAAGGGTTGGAGACCCTAAATTATGCTATCCTCTTTAGCTTTTCTGATGAGATGGCTAAGACCTTCCATAAGTATGACAAATAGAAAGGGGGATAGGGGATCCCCTTTTCGTATACCTCTAGATGGTGTAAAATGGGTTGTGGGAGCTCCATTTACCAAGATGGAAAATCTGGTGGACTTAATTAGGGCTAAGATCCATGTTATCCATCTCTTCGCAAAGCCAAAGGCCTCCAGAGTAGCCTCCAAATAGTTCCAGCTGACTTTATCATAAGCCTTTGAGAGGTCCAGCTACATTAGCATACCAACTTTTTTCTAAGTTTGGAGAGTATGAATCATCTCTTGAGCTAGTAGTATGTTATCCATAATCTGTCTTCCTTCTACATAGCTAGATTGCTCTTCTGAAATGATCCCTAGAAGAATTGGCTTTAATCTATTAGCTATGACTTTTGATATAATCTTGTACAACACATTGCATAATGCAATTGGCTGATACTTTGACGGAGTATTTGCTTCCTCCTCCTTTGGTATCAGGGTTATGAAGGTGGAGTTGAGGGATTTTAGGATGGACAAGGAGCATCGAGAATCTTCCACCACTTCCCAAACCTCTATTTTGATTATTTCCCAACATGCTTTGTAAAAGTCGATGGTAAAACCATCCGGTCCTGACGCCTTACCATTGGGCATGTCTTTCACTGCTTCTTCCACTTCTTCCATGGTGACCGCTCGATTTAGAGCCTTGTTTTGATCCTATGTGATAAGCTTGGGAATAGAAGTCATTAAATCCCGAATAGCATCCTCTCTATTAATGCTGGGCTCCAAAGCAATTTGGCTAAAATGGTTTATGAGGAGGCCTGCTATTTCATGATGAGTTTGAAAGGAATTCCCCTGTTCATCCTTTAATCTCAATATTTTATTAGCACTCCTTTGATCAATGGTCGATCGGTGAAAGAATTTTGTGTTCTTTTCACCTTCCTTAAGCCATTGAATTTTGGATTTTTGTTTCCATAATGTTTCCTCCTGTTGGCATCTGGCCTGCCAATTTTGCATGAGCATTTGTTTGATGTTCAATGTTTGTTGATTTATATTCCCCTGTATCCATTCCTTGCAAATCTGTTCCAGTTTCTCCTCCAATATGTTACTGAAGACTTCTTGATTCTTGGATTTTAACCTGTTTTTGATATGTTTAAGTTTAGCTTGGAGAATGTACATCTTGGTTCCTTTTATGCCTGTTAGTTCGCTCGACCATTGTTTTATTTTCGCAGTGAAGTCAGGATGACTAAACCAAAACTTTTCAAATCTGAAAGGTTTATTTCTTGGGGTGCCAAGGATGGTCGCATTCATTATTATGGGCCAGTGGTCTGATCCTCCACTTGGTAGTATGTCCAAATCCTAGTAATCCCTTCCAGAAGGATGGTTTCTGTTACTAAAAACTTGTCCAATCTAGAGGTGATCTGCCTATCACCTCCTCTTTTATTATTCCATGTGAAAACTCCGCCCTTGGGGAAGATGTCTACAAGCTTGGCTGATTTGATAAAATCTTTGAAAGCTTCCATATCATCGTTGAGCATTCTGATGCCTCCTTTTTTCTTCGTGAGCAAAGTGATCATATTAAAAGCTCCTCCGAAAATTGCTTTGGCTTGGGGATTTCTCTGCTGTAAGTTGGATAGACTTCTAAGCATTAGCAATTTTGCCTCTAGTTTTTGAGGGCCATAGAAATTTGTGCAGAGATAGGTATCTGGATTTCCTACCATCTGGAATTCCATTGAGATGTAAGATCTGGCAGCTTCTGAAGACACTAGCTGGAGAACCTGAGGATTCCAAAAAATGGCTAGTCCCCCTTCCATTCCACTACTTTCTGTTTCTAGGTGTTCTATTCTTTTGCCCAATTTTTTACTTATGCTTTCCATTGTTTTGCTTGAGCATTTAGTTTCTTGCAAAAAAATCATATCTGGTTGTTCCTTTTTGACCTTTTTTTTTAATAGTCGCTGCTTCTTTAGGCTATTTAAACCTCTAGCATTCTAAGAAAGTACTTTCATGATTAGCAAATGTTTAGGAAGTGAGGGTGAATGTCTCACGGGCTTTCATCTTACCTGAGTTTAGGAGAATTTGACTGAGCTCTTGTAATGCTTCACTGTTTGTTCTACTTCCCCGTTTTTTCCGGTCCTTTGGGTTGATTGTGGTTTGATGTAGTCCTTGGGCTCTCACCCCTAGACCTTTTTCCATTCCCAAGCTTTTCTTCTGCATGTCCATTTCTGCTTGTTGTCTTGCTATGAATAACGTGTTGATCCTTTTCACCTCCTCTTCAGATATGTGTTTTATGCCTTTCCTTTTCCATTGTTCTACCATGCTTGGAAGATCCATACCTTCCTGTTCTAGAATGTCACTTAGCTCCATATCCTCAAGCACCATTTCACTGACCATCATTTCTGAGTCTTCTTCCAGTTCTTCTGTTGGGCCAGGAGCAAATGGGATGCTGTTTGATGGATTGGGATTATGGTCTTGTGTTCTTCGTTTGATTGTGGTCTGGCTGTCTATTAGTGGCTCTTGCTCTTGGTTGGTGTCCTTTGGTTCCGTCTCTAATTCCAAAACCTCAAATGCATTTCCTATGCTTCTGATGGATGTGCTCGTTTTATTATATTTCTTTTTGTTTGCTCATTGTCTAGCATGAGGTCGAATAAAATCCTCCTTATTCTTACCCCCTGTGTTTTCCTTGGGTTTCTCCGTTGTTCTGTTTAATGGGAATTCTCTGATCAAATGTCCATGTTCATGACATTTCTTGCATCAAAAATGGATCTACTCATAGTTTATAGCTTGATAATACACTTCATCTCTGTATTCCAACCACAGACCCTGATGCAGAGCCCCCGAAACATCCATTTTGACACATGTTCTAGCATAGGAGGTATATCTCTTCTGTAAAGTTGCCTCTGAGGCTTTTATGAAGGTGCCTAACTTATTGCCTATTTGTTCTAGTGCTGCCTATCCATAGTAGTCAATCGGTAGAGAAAACAAGCGAATCCAGACCGGTACCTGTTTAAACGTTTCCTGTTCTGGTGCAAAGTTGGGCTTCCAAGGTCTCATGTGTAGACCTGATGATGTGAAGAAGTATGGGCCCCCATCAAAGATTTGATCCTTGTCCTCCAAATTAGTGAATACCATAGTGAAGAATCCTTTAGCCCCTAGGTTGAGTATTACATCCCCTCTGGGTTTCCATTGTTGCTTGATCCACAAGCACAGGGTTCGTTCTGTTGGCCAAAAACCCATAAATTTGCAGATCACTGCATATTCTACCATGTGATCTCGGTCCGCTATATTTCTAGGTAAAAAATAATTACCCTTAGGTTTTGAGTAGCTTTAGGCTTGCAATGTCCCTGGTTCTCTTTCTTTTTGACACTCGTGGTTGTTCTTTCCTGTTCTGCCTCACCTTGGTTAAAATCCTCCTTTTTCCTTGTCCGCTCATTCCCTTGCTCCTTCTCTCATGAAGTCTATTCTGGATTAGGGTTTTTCCTGTCTTTATCGGCTATGTTGTGGCTTCCCTTGATCTCTTTTAGTTTCTGGGTTTCTTTTCCCTCACCATCTAGCTCACCCTCATTGGGCAAAAGCTCCTTTCTCGTCTTCTCCGAACCTGAGATTCGTACACCATCCAATGCAGTTTTATCCTTGTTCATCATTGCCTTTTTATCATTTTGGGTCCCATTGGACCCCACATTTTTCATCTGTTGGGTCAGAACTTGCCCTCTTTTGTGAAGCTCTGCCACTTTAGCACTATCCTCCTCTAGATCTAGTACTGTTACTTTAGCTTGAGCAGGTTTCCTTCAAACCCTAGCCGCCATCACCGCTCTCCTCAAGCCTGCCTAAATGTCCTTAAACTACAAAGAATTTTAGATTGTTTTCATACTAGGATCCACATTAAGTCAATTTGTTGAGTCAATGTGGATTTGGATGTTTAATATGGTATACATCCACTAGAAAATACCCTACATTTTCCTTAGTGAATCCTTTTATTAAACCAAAAAAATCATATCCTAAAAACCCTAACCAAATGATCCAAAACAAGACTTCATTATGACAAACAACTTTAGAACTCAATGATATGTTATTGCAGTGGAAGATCTCCAACATACTATGCAAAGACAATTAAAAGGAACCCAGAGAAATATATAAACCCAATGAATCCCAGCCAGTATACCCACAAGCCTTTGTTGTTCAGGAAATATGGTAATCAAATCAGTCATTATAAGGTTCTGCGCCAGACATTACATCCTCAAAAAACTTTTGGTCCTCCCGCAAAGGGCATCATCACGAAGTTTTCGTCTTGTTGTTGAATCATCACTGAGATGGAGATTACGTCATTGAACTATCACAGAGATGAACCTCAAGCATCACAAACAGGGGAATGAAGAAGATGATCTCATCGTAGCTGTTGGGGTACACGAGAAGAGTCACAATTACACCCCCAAATATAGAATCGATCAACCTGTCTCCCAATAGATGTTTGAGGCAATCAAGATTCTAGAAATGACATGAAATTAGCATTTTCTTTGCCTGTTTTGATCCTATCCATTGAAAATGGTAGAGTATTTGATCGAGGATCAGATCTGCCAAGTTATGTTTCCTCCATGTAAATTTATTGCTTGAGTTGTATTTCTCGATTGCTGGTGGATCTTGATTTCCTAGTCCAACATTCATGCAAAAATTGATTAGATTCACTGATATATTTAAAAGTCCAACATTCATACAAAAATGTGATTAGATTGACTGATATATTTAGAAGTCGCTCTGATTAGTGAGGAAAATCAGATTTCTGTTAGTAAAATATGGAAAATATCGCGCTAATTCCTCATGCTATAATCAGGCTTTTTCTCTCATCACTTGGAAAATTATGGATTATGGGTACTTATTTTCCGAGTAGCAGTTGTGGCCATTGTTACATTGCATGTCACTCCTTTCTCTAGATCATAGTGGATGCTTTGATTGATAGCTAGAGACAAGCTCTCTTCCTTGCTAATGCTCGAAGTTCTAGGGTTTGTCAAGAATTTGTATGGTTGAGTAGCGTGGAAACCTCGAGGAAAAATCAGGACAAAGAAACATACAATCTATCAAATAATGGTGGGAGTGGATTATATCCATTGCTTCGGTCGAAAGAAGATAGTAGTTGTTGTGACATACTACAAGCAAGGGTGAGGTTTGATCAATACCAATGGATGCCCAATTGAGCTAATCGAGCCAGAGATTATCTGGTACAAGGCCTTTGAACCCATTCTTCTACTGGGTTGCCACCACTTCGTCTGCATCGACATGAGAATCAGGGTAAAAGGAGGAGGCCGTGCATCACATATCTACGCTATTCTTTGTTTAATCCACCTCAGATAAGCCCTATGCCAGTAGTAGAAAGTGGAGCATCAATTGGTGGTAGAATTGGGCACCTGAGAGCCCCCTACTCTGGAGCTTTTCATCACACAGAGTAGTTTGGGGTGGTAGTGAAAGATAGAAAATGTCTGAAAAGAGAGAGATCTCTTGTGGTTGCTGTAGTGTTTGAGAGGTTCACAGAGAGGGCAATTACATATGTTATGTTTGCACAAAAGGAGGCTAAGGCATTGAGTGTGAGATGGAAAACCATCATGTATTCCTAGGGTTGATTGCAGAAGAAAATAGGGGGTCTCCTGAGGGGTTCCTATCTTCAGGTGTCACCATTGAAAGAGCTCGGGTGGCTACGAGGGCCATTTGGAATGACGATGAGCTGTATGATAGGCCTGCCACAAATGTTCCCTTCTCGATTCAAGAGAGAATTTCCAAACCCTTGGTTGCCTTTTACCAAAAATACATTGACGAGCAGTCAAAGAAGGAGATTAAAGATATTCTTTTCAAGTACGACAGGACCCTGCTCGTGGCCGATCCGAGGCACTGGGAGCCCAAGAAGTTTGGAGATTGTGGTGCCCATGCTTGAACCCATTAAGGTATGTGACATTATTTTAAACCCTCACATGATGATCTTGCTCTTGGTCAATGATCATGGATCCCTTTAGCAACCTTACTCAACCCTTTCACTCGACCTTCTTTAGGACTACATCTCTGCTCACCTTCGTGAGAAAATGAGTTCCTTCTCACTTGATGTTATTGCCTTCATGCTAAGACCTCCTTAAATATATTTTCCTAACTAGGCCTTTTAGGAACCCTCTAGAACTTACGAGCCTTATCCACTTAGACCTTAGGAAATATTAATTTTCCTTTTTAATTTCCTTTTATATTTTAAACCCTATCTTGGGTCCAAAACCCCTTCGGTTCTTTTCCCACAAATCCTTTTTTGACCAAACCCACAAACCCATATCACTAGGCTTGTGGAGTACTCCAAGCCCTAGTGTTCGGGAGTTGGAGGTCAAAGTGCCACAAGTAATCTTGTGGGCTTAGAACCTAAGCCCAGGTTCTTGCACCCAATTGTGTTTGGGGAAATTTCAAAAGTACATTTCTACATGTGATGAAATGAGATGATATTGGGAAGAGAGGACAATCCAACACTTTGAGAATCGTCGAATTCGAAGTTGTAGAAGTGGAGAAATGAAAATTTGAAGTTGGAAAATATTTATTGGTTTTCAAGTCATGTAGGGTTGAAGTAAAATTTAGCCAATAGATGTGTCTCTTCACTAATTCATTGGAGCCCCATTATTGGCTATAAATAAAGGGTGATTTGATGTGTTATAGGCATCCATTGTGCAACGTCTTCTCAACAGAAGGACTCGGTGGAGAGAGGAGACTATCTAGACCTAGCTGTAACAAAAGAGGAGGCCTAGACAATGTGGAGGAGAGGGTCTGAAGTCTGTAGGGGAGGCTGAGTAAGGAGGCTAGTGTAGGATGTGTTTGGGTTATCCAGGTTACTATTTTCAGGGCCGATTAGGCTTGTTGTGAGTCCAAGTTTGTGAGAGGCAAGGAAACTCCATTTGGACGGTGTTTGGGTATTGTTTGGAGGGGTCAGTTCTACAGGAAGGTTGTTGTGACAGGCTGCAGCCCATAGCACACAATCAAGTGTTGTGTAAGGGTGTCAAGGGTTGACCATGCCCTAAAGAGGAAGTCTGGTGAAGGAAGAGCCTTATTAAGGTATGTTGCAACACTTTAAGGGCTTGTTTCGGGACTGTCAAGTGGATTTAGGGCTACATTAAGTTACCTAACTAGGACAATTATGAATAGAAAGTGAAAACATCAGTACAATAATGTTTTTGGAGGGATGTTTGGTAAAATTGTTTGACCAGTGCTTGGATAAACTTAATGGGAATCTTGAGGAAATGTTAGGATCTATTTGGACTAGCCCATGTGGACTATTGGGAAGTCTAATAAGAAACCAAGGTGAGAACGGGCACATCAAATGAGAAGCAAGAGGACACCAGCAAGGATAGTTGCAGATGTTCCCTAGGATGGTGGTTGGATTGTATCATAGGAGAGGACATGTTTTTTTCCCATATTTTTCTAAGATCTCCTCTATTACAGAAGAAAAGGATGGATTGGTGAAGTTTGTGGGTATCCGTGTGTAAGGTATCCTAGGTGTAGATGCTACAACTTGGACTTGGTCTCTTGTGGATTGTTGGAGGGAAGCGTGAGAGAAGACCAAGTGCGGATGTGATTGGGCACTTATGGTATACTGGAGGACAGTGTGTTAGTGTCCAAGTTGGAGCCCAATGAGCAACACCTTGATGGACAAGGGTGGTTGCAAGAGAGGTAGTTCATGAGCTCAAGGGTCTGATCAACCAGGAGAAGTTTGTGAAGCTCGAGACTTGTGTGTTGAGAAGGACATCTACAACAGAAGATGGGCAGTCCTCCTAGCCTGTGTTCATTGTGGGAGATGAACATATTGCAGTGATAGGTGGTAACCCTCCATGCCTTATGTTGGTCTTCATTGGTGCAGTGCTGGAAGACCATAGTGGGTTGAAGTCCTTGAGTAGTTGAGGAGCAACAGTGGGCAGTTGAGAGTTGTTCATAAGTGGAGTTGTGAACAACTCAACCTGAGTTTCGATGTGTTGTGCCATTGATGGACTAAGGAAAAACTAGAGATGAGATTGGATAAACAAGATTTAGTGGCTAGATGGACTTGGAGCATTGGTAGAGGAAGGAGTTGCAGATCGGGAGCCGAAGGACTAGGTAGGTACAGGGTACGACCAAGGGGAGATGAGAGAGTTGAATTCATCATCTAGATGTAGGTTTTAACCCCGTAAATAAAGTACCTGCATACGAATTCTAAAGCACAGAAAATAAACAATGCGAGAGAATAAGACATAAAACACATATACATAGAGATTTCCCCTAGATCCCAAAACTGGGACTACCAACTTGATTTTTCATTATGTTCCTTTCAATGTTACAATATATATTTATATATGCTGAACCATCCAATACCATGGAATGAAAACCATCGCGTCCAAAACCATGGACCGAAAAACATTGCATCCAAAACCATGTGCGAATCCATGCACAAAACCATAGGTAGGTCCGCCAACCTAATATAGGGTCCAAATTTTCTTTTCCCAGGGCATTGCCCTGGACCCCATAGAGGGGGCTACCCACCCACATCAAACCCCCCCTGTGCAATTAGCATAGCAAAGGGGGGGCTCCGCTCCTCCACTCCCCCCCCGGTTAACTACTTTGGTTAGTTGTGGAAAGAATATAACACAACCCAACATTCTCCCACTTGTTGTTTTCTTTCCACAGGGGGCCATATGAGAGCTTAGTCATTTATCTAGCCTTGCAATGCCCATTGTTTCTCTACACCAAGAGAACTTCTCAGAGCTCATAGATTTTGTCAATGCATCTGTAGTATTCTTCAAAGTGTCCACCTTTACTA